>CM034541.1:34557396-34609507 GCA_020002185.1 Paraescarpia echinospica
CTGCATTGTTGCCCGCACAAAAATACGTATGCCGCATCGTGCCGGTGCAGCATACTCTCATTTTACACAAGCTTTCGTGGTACTCAATATCATAGAACATGCTCGGAATGTACTTTTTAACTTTCACGCCACCAAAATTATCACTTTATTTTCCATGCATATCACATAATAACTGGCTTATTAATTACTTTTAAAACTTCTTTTAGGTGTAATACTAACAGTATGCAATAGCTGCACGATATTCTGGTCTACACCAGCTTCCAAATACAGCCGAAAAACCATCACCCGTCGCTCAAATCACATTTTGGCAGTTTTTGTGATAAAACGGGCGTATTTCTAATTGGGGTAAGACCACATTTAAATTTTACATAGGCGGCCATTATAACGTTTCCTTCATTTCCTGCTAAATTTGACAAACAATTTTCTTGAAAATTTCACAGCATATTTAACCTCCATTGACACAAGTGCTATGGAAAACTCGTAAAATTCTCATACCTCAGAAAAATCCACCCAAACCTGACACCCCTCAATTTCGCCCCAATCAGGTGACGGATTTTGAAATATTGGTGCGTTCTGCAAAATAGCCACTGTGCGAATACGCGAGCGACTAGCGTATGTTTATTGCTACCTCGTGAAAGATCTAATGTAGTAGTACATTTAGTATTCACTGGACTGACATGTGCCATGCCAAAGTGCTCGAACAAAATTCACACATGCCACCAAAACGGTATTTTCAAGGGCACTCTTTCGGTGGGTAATGGCGGACGAATCCTTAATGTGGTCTTACCCCAGCTAAGTGTCTATGACATGTGACGCCAGTGACATTCGGCGAGCACACATAGAACTACGGTCGTTCCAGACACGTCTCCAGGTGGAAGCACGTTTGTGGCGTCATTTCAAAATCAAATGTCGTCTGCTTCAGTCGCGTTCACAAACGGTCTCTTTTCAGTGTTCTAACTGTAATCTTACTAACTGTTAGGTTACGCCCTGCAACAAGGTAAGTATAATACAGTACGTTGTGTACACTTATAACAAAAACTGAAAAAGAACAAGTTAACTATTTTAATAATGTATGATCTTTGATTAATTCCGTAATAACGGTAATTTCATTCCTGCGGGGAAAATGGTTCAAATAGCTACGTCCTCCAGTAGGAGCAAAGAGGAAAGACAAGTTTAGCTATAATCAACGCCTATGTAAACACGCGTATTAACTTAATTAATCAAAGTTTAAAAAATAGTTATATAAAAAAGGCCCTGTCCCCTTCCGTTTACGAAACAGTAGCTGAACTATTTTATAATGGATACAATTTTATTAATAATTTAATATTGGATTGTTTTAATGTGTAAAACGTTAAGATGACCATTCACCAGATCGGCGTGTTGATTGTTACAATGCTGATAATTAATATATTTATTAATTTATAGAATGTTCCAGATCAACATCTGCACTTTGGCCGGTTGGGTGAATAAGG
Organism: Paraescarpia echinospica; assembly: GCA_020002185.1. Lineage (NCBI taxonomy): Eukaryota > Metazoa > Annelida > Polychaeta > Sabellida > Siboglinidae > Paraescarpia > Paraescarpia echinospica. The sequence continues at coordinate 34,558,869 of CM034541.1, forward strand.
ATACAATGTATAAAAAGTCGTCCACAAAAAGGATCGACACAGAAAGTCTGTCAGATAGTAGCAAGTTCGACCCCCCTGGACCCACCCAGGACAGCAGACTCGATACATTTGTTTCAACTGACAAGTGAAATCCGACTTTTAGTTTCACCAGTTTCTTGTCTGAATTATCGAATAATTGAGGTATCAGAAGAATTGTTGGCATTAAAAGTGTTGTTTTGGTGGATCGAGTCTGACATTTGTTGTTGTTTACTGAAGGTAGTTCAACGATGAAGATACTTTGTTCGACAACAGATGATATTATTTATGTCGATGAACATTTGTCTTTTATTATGTATTACGTTTTAAAGACGTCGAAGGCCGGCGATCGATGTCCTTTGATGTGACAACGACCGACACAGAAGTTACATTTGTTTGAACTGACACTGACAATTGAAATACGACTTTATCGTCTCACTCGAGTCTGTCCTGTGTAGACGTTTGTGTCGTGAATGTTGTCGTTAATAGACCAGTCGTCCACATGTCACATGTCTCGTTTTACTTACTTTGTAGTCTGGACCTCAACTACAGGTCACTGACAACGGTGGAGGCGGGTCAGTCGTTGGGGGCAGCTGTCGCTGGGATGACACGACTCCGTGTCGTAGGGTAAGTCTGTAAGATGACATCGTCAACTTTAGTTACACCGGCTTCAAATGAACTGGCGACTTTTAGAAACGTCGTCGTCCTGTCGTCGTCTGTAGCAACTCGTGCTTGTCTTTACCAGTTTGTTGAAGTCTCAACCATCGAATATTTGACGTATCAGAAGAAATGTTGGCATTAAAAGTGTTGTTTTGGTGGATCGAGTCTGACATTTGTTGTTGTTTACTGGAGGTAGTTCAACGACAGGACACGTTGACAGTTTGTCCGACGACGGCGGAAATGTGACATAAACATTTATAATATGTCGTTGTTTCAGCGTGGACTGGTGCGGTTTAACGGACGAGTGTCTGGCCGCCCTCGCTGACGGTCTGTGTCGATGTGGACAGCTGGAGGATCTGAGGTAAGGAACATGTTTAATGACACACTACAATTACCACCCTCTCTTTATTTACCCCCAGTCAGCTAATCGCCCCGTCAGTAAACGTGTGTTTTGCAAACCTTAAATTGCCCGTCAACAATTAACCCCTAAAAACGTTAATCCGTAAAAGTGACACAACTTGACACGATCGTGTCACTGTCGCGAAGGGTTTATGGTGACACATTAAGACCGGCGACGACCCGAGGGTTTGTCAGTGTCTGTCCACTTATTCCTGTCTCCTACTTATACAGGTGCGGGTACAACCCCGGGGTGACAGACGACAGCCGTGACGTCTTCTGGCGACTGTTGACAGACAACCGACAGTTGGTGATAAGGTGAGATGATATTATCTGGTTGAGTCGAGTTAGTTTGTGTGACGTAGAGTCACAACAATAATATAATACACAAAAACAACATGACAAAATGCATCGAAAAATAAATTATTTACATGTGAAAGAAGACAAATTACAAATAAATATAGCAAGTTAATTATACTCCAGCAAGTTGTTATGTTTATAAAATATAAATGTAAGTTTTTACATAGCACAGTATCCCGTCATCAGTACTGCTCAGAGCGCTTTACACTTTACTCCCTGGCAGACCTGTTCAGTCGAACACCATTTCGACTTCTCTGGGAAGCATTCAGCCATGCTGCAATTAATGCATCAAGACTATTCGTACACAAACATCCACCACTGTCTGTAGCCGGTGGTGGATATTCATTTATACAGCTGAGTGAACTGAAGCAATGTAGTGTGAACAAACTTGTCCAAGGTTCGGCACGGCAGCACAGCATTCAAACCCTGGTTCTCTCAATTGGGAGTCTGATGCTCTAGCCACTGTGCCACTGTGCTCCACATATCTGACATATGGAGACAACATGTATGAAACAGCGTTCCACAAGACACGTGTTTGACAATAACAATAAGTGTCTGAACAGTATATATAGTGGTATCCTTTTCCAGATATACTGGTGAGCAGAAAATGTTCCACTGCTACATTTTGATGTATGCCTCAAAATAACAGTTACGTATTTCAATTCATAAACACATACAATAATGCATTTTTAGATTACAAAACACATTTGTATTTCTAAAATGTTATATTATTATGGTACAGAACCTGGCATCCAAATTATACATTTATATGCCGTATTCATTTGTAGCTTGTTCACTTACTGTATTGTTTCTCAGATGCTATGTCACTAATGCACATACTGTTGTATTCTGTTGTTACAACACTTGGCAATTTGACTACCAGCACAATAACCCTGGTTACAAGTATGATTCATACAGCATGAAAGTGTGAAAATCTTATGACATTGTGAGCAACTTTACAATGTTTTTACAACAGCATACAGGCCAACACAGTATCTTACCGATATGGGAATAAAATATCTAGAATATTAACGAAATATATTTTTTAGTAATTTTTCATAAAATGTATTCTTTTGCTAAAAATACACAAAATCATTATTTTAAAGCAGCATTTTATTGGACATGCACGTTGCAAATCTTCACGAATTTTTGTATTACGAAATGCCCACAAACTATGCTAAATAATCTGATGCAAACATAACTATATGTCACTCGTGTACGACACCAGTAGGTGTCAAAAGCACAAGCCAGGCATTTCAACAATATTCACAATATTGAACGGCACAGAGGCGTCTTTTGATGGTAACTACAATTATATTGTAGATTACGGGCTAAAATGCTGGGTGTAAATTGAGGTATATACATAGTACATTATGAAACCAAAACTGGGATGCCCAGTGGAACGTGTATCTTGCAAACTGGCAAAATAGTTAATTTCAGAAAGAAACAAACGTTTGACAAGGACATCCAAGACACGTGATAAAGGTTGTTGACAGTTGTGGCACCCAGTATCTCTCCAAGTACATCAACGAGTCCATTGTCCTAATCATATTTTATTCAAACATCGCCAAATTCTTACAAGGGTACTAACAAACATTTCTGATGTTAAATATACGGATATAACGTACAAAATACCAGTAGAAAAAAACAGCTTCTTGTCAGAGTAGTTGACGTCAGCCTACAGTTAGTTTAAGCTGCCTTGCCTTGCGCAAACTTCGGTATGATTCGGTTATATTACAGCTGAAAAGCACATGATCGTTGAAAATGATAGCATGCCAGTCCATGTACACAATTTCAACATATGACCCTTCTCTTAGGTGACCAGTTTTAATTTTTATGGCTAAAAATGAACTAATTCGGATCATTGCGGTCGCTGCACATGTGGAGAGTCACACACTGTTATGATATTCTCTGTTACATTCGTGGTATATTTATGTAGATTCTCAATTGTTCTTCTTGTCTCAGTTAGTGTATGGATGTTGCTATAAAAAATAGGTGCTAGATGCCTGATTAGTAGAAGTGTGTGGACAACTTGCTTCCTATGGTGGCCAACATTTCACTAAAATTAGGGCCGCGTTGGGGGGGGGGTGGAATCAAAATGTTGCCTGCTTGCCCATTATTGCTTATTGTGCGATCCAAGTATGATATATATCAGTGCCATATAATTAGGAAGGACAAGTTGGAACAGCAGAAACACCCACGTTAGTATTGGGGTTATGAAACACGCATTTATAGATGTCGCTTACAAAAATATAAATGATATAACTAAGGCGAAATTCATCCTACTGGAAATATGTCAATATCGTTGCACATGATGTAGATTTAAAAGAAACTCCACACCCTGACACATATATACTTTTTACACAAGCTTTCGTGGTACTCAATATCATAGAACATGCTTGGAATGTACTTTTTAACTTTCACGCCACCAAAATTATCACTTTATTTTCCATGCATATCACATAATAACTGGCTTATTAATTACTTTTAAAACTTCTTTTAGGTGTAATACTAACAGTATGCAATAGCTGCACGATATTCTGGTCTACACCAGCTTCCAAATACAGCCGAAAAACCATCACCCGTCGCTCAAATCACATTTTGGCAGTTTTTGTGATAAAACGGGCGTATTTCTAATTGGGGTAAGACCACATTTAAATTTTACATAGGCGGCCATTATAACGTTTCCTTCATTTCCTGCTAAATTTGACAAACAATTTTCTTGAAAATTTCACAGCATATTTAACCTCCATTGACACAAGTGCTATGGAAAACTCGTAAAATTCTCATACCTCAGTTTTCAGAAAAATCCACCCAAACCTGACACCCCTCAATTTCGCCCCAATCTGGTGACGGATTTTGAAATATTGGTGCGTTCTGCAAAATAGCCACTGTGCGAATACGCGAGCGACTAGCGTATGTTTATTGCTACCTCGTGAAAGATCTAATGTAGTAGTACATTTAGTATTCACTGGACTGACATGTGCCATGCCAAAGTGATCGAACAAAATTCACACATGCCACCAAAACGGTATTTTCAAGGGCACTCTTTCGGTGGGTAATGGCGGACGAATCCTTAATGTGGTCTTACCCCAGCTAAGTGTCTATGACATGTGACGCCAGTGACATTCGGCGAGCACACAGAGAACTACGTTCGTTCCAGACACGTCTCCAGGTGGAAGCACGTTTGTGGCGTCATTTCAAAATCAAATGTCGTCTGCTTCAGACAGTCGCGTTCACAAACGGTCTCTTTTCAGTGTTCTAACTGTAATCTTACTAACTGTTAGGTTACGCCCTGCAACAAGGTAAGTATAATACAGTACGTTGTGTACACTTATAACAAAAACTTAAAAAGAACAAGTTAACTATTTTAATAATGTATGATATTTGATTAATTCCGTAATAACGGTAATTTCATTCCTGCGGGGAAAATGGTTCAAATAGCTACGTCCTCCAGTAGGAGCAAAGAGGAAAGACAAGTTTAGCTATAATCAACGCCTATGTAAACACGCGTATTAACTTAATTAATCAAAATAAAAAAAATAGTTATATAAAAAAGGCCCTGTCCCCTTCCGTTTACGAAACAGTAGCTGAACTATTTTATAATGGATACAATTTTATTAATAATTTAATATTGGATTGTTTTAATGTGTAAAAGATGACCATTCACCAGATCGGCGTGTTGATTGTTACAATGCTGATAATTAATATATTTATTAATTTATAGAATGTTCCAGATCAACATCTGCACTTTGGCCGGTTGGGTGAATAAGGATACAATGTATAAAAAGTCGTCCACAAAAAGGATCGACACAGAAAGTCTGTCAGATAGTAGCAAGTTCGACCCCCCTGGACCCACCCAGGACAGCAGACTCGATACATTTGTTTCAACTGACAAGTGAAATCCGACTTTTAGTTTCACCAGTTTCTTGTCTGAATTATCGAATAATTGAGGTATCAGAAGAATTGTTGGCATTAAAAGTGTTGTTTTGGTGGATCGAGTCTGACATTTGTTGTTGTTTACTGAAGGTAGTTCAACGATGAAGATACTTTGAGAGTTTGTTCGACAACAGATGATATTATTTATGTCGATGAACATTTGTCTTTTATTATGTATTACGTTTTAAAGACGTCGAAGGCTGTCGATCCATGTCCTTTGATGTGACAACGACCGACACAGAAGTTACATTTGTTTGAACTGACACTGACAATTGAAATACGACTTTATCGTCTCACTCGAGTCTGTCCTGTGTAGACGTTTGTGTCGTGAATGTTGTCGTTAATAGACCAGTCGTCCACATGTCACATGTCTCGTTTTACTTACTTTGTAGTCTGGACCTCAACTACAGGTCACTGACAACGGTGGAGGCGGGTCAGTCGTTGGGGGCAGCTGTCGCTGGGATGACACGACTCCGTGTCGTAGGGTAAGTCTGTAAGATGACATCGTCAACTTTAGTTACACCGGCTTCAAATGAACTGGCGACTTTTAGAAACGTCGTCGTCCTGTCGTCGTCTGTAGCAACTCGTGCTTGTCTTTACCAGTTTGTTGAAGTCTCGACCATCGAATATTTGACGTATCAGAAGAAATGTTGGCGTTAAAAGTGTTGTTTTGGTGGATCGAGTCTGACATTTGTTGTTGTTTACTGGAGGTAGTTCAACGACAGGACACGTTGACAGTTTGTCCGACGACGGCGGAAATGTGACATAAACATTTATAATATGTCGTTGTTTCAGCGTGGACTGGTGCGGTTTAACGGACGAGTGTCTGGCCGCCCTCGCTGACGGTCTGTGTCGATGTGGACAGCTGGAGGATCTGAGGTAAGGAACATGTTTAATGACACACTACAATTACCACCCTCTCTTTATTTACCCCCAGTCAGCTAATCGCCCCGTCAGTAAACGTGTGTTTTGCAAACCTTAAATTGCCCGTCAACAATTAACCCCTAAAAACGTTAATCCGTAAAAGTGACACAACTTGATACGATCGTGTCACTGTCGCGAAGGGTTTATGGTGACACATTAAGACCGGCGACGACCCGAGGGTTTGTCAGTGTCTGTCCATTTATTCCTGTCTCCTACTTATACAGGTGCGGGTACAACCGACAGTTGGTGATAAGGTGAGATGATATTATCTGGTTGAGTCGAGTTAGTTTGTGTGACGTAGAGTCACCGAGAGTCGTGTGACGACATGACATGTGTCCTGTATCTGTCCTCTGTCTTTCAGGGCTGTCGGGTGTCCCCTGTCACCCGAGTGTGTCCGCCGACTACACCGACACTCTGGACATACCAAGGCTGGAGAGTGGAGGTTTCCTAAGGTAAGTCAATTGATTGTCAACTGTCACACTCGTCTACAATTGATCTACTCTCAACACTGTCCACTGCCACTGACCCGTCTCTAAATGACCATCTCATTAGACGGCGTTGTAAACACCCCAGCTAGGGTAGAAGTTTCCACACCCCTCAAAACAACCTGCAGTTGATTGCTAGGGTAGAAGTTTCCGCCTCGACGTTGTGATACAATGTATCTATGACGTCGGCTACGTCTGTCGTCAGCTACGTCTGACGTGTCCCTTTACCACACTATCTTGTACCATTCCTTTTTATCGTTTCCTTTGATTATAATTATCAGTGATTAAGACTAAAAACCCTGCCCGGTGTCCACTGTATGTGACACACTGGCGCGTCACTCGTCACTGCAGTTTTATTGTTTATGTTTGGTGACATACATTGGACAAATTATGTTTTACCAGATCTGGTCTAAATGTGACAAACGTAGTCTGCCTCTAAATCAGTTGACGGTGTAACAGAAGGTATTCACCCTTTGACAAGTTTCCTCATCTAAGTCAGTCATTTGTTTAGGATTTCAACAAAACTTGTCCATTTATTTTATTAAAGTTAAACCGACTTTACGTATTACTTGAAATATTCAGACCCAGGATATTTGAACGAACTGATTCTGTGGCTTCCTCAATGACACAGGATGTTTACAGTTGCTGTGTAGACATTAATATACATTGTATAACAGGAAGTTTTCTGGCTTTGATCAGTAACTATATACTTTGTTGCAAACGGTAACCATGTACCATTCGTTATTTATTTTATTGAACAAGTGTGGTTAACATTTTGCAAACTTATGTAATCCGGCACATAGACTATACAATTAAATAACTATTTATAGTTGCAAGTTTTTTAGATCTAACAATCAAAGTAATTTGGGGGATTTTAATACAACGTTTCTAATTGATATATTTTAATTAATAATTGTTTAATATTATTCAACAATTAACTCTACACATTTCTAAATAACTTCACATTTGGAAGGTTTTTTTAGATTTAATAATCAAAGTAATTTGGAGGATTTCAATAAAACTTTTGTAAGTGATTTATTTTAATGAACCAATTTTTTTATTATTCAACAATTAACACTATACACATTTCAGTATTTAAAACGAACCTGATTCACTTCGGGCTCCATGACTGGCCGAAGATGCTTTCGTAGAAATGACTAGACACATTGTAACAAGAAATGAAAACTGTGGACTGGATCAAAACTGATGATAGATGCCTAAAGTTTTTTTGTAAATACTTAAATAAAAGTATACCACAGGTAGTCGATAATATTGTGATGTTGTTGATATTTTATGTTTACAGGATTCTGGTCTTGATGATGTTGAAAATTATTCTGAGAACACGGACGAAGACGATGAGAGTGAGGAAGAGACGGTCACCCCGACACAAGGCGCAGTCGGTCTCTAAGAACAGAACAGAAGTGAATTTATTTATCCAGACTGTACATCCTATAATGATAGAACAAATTATAATATAAAAATGTCTACAATGAGGATGATGGAGACTCCCACCAAGACTAAAAAATAAGTCGCTTCCGTGGGAGCCACACATAGGGAGCCACACATAGTATAATTATAGTTCAGTTTTTATCGAAATTTCTGAGAGAATAAAGCAAGGGAGGTGATCGGATATCTTGTTTATTGATATACCAGATGTAGTTATGGATATAGAACTCTGACTTTTACAGAATATATTGTCAATTAATGTGCCATTTGAGCGTGATAATCTTGTGGGAAGTGTAATTTGTGGAAATAATGAGATGTCAACAGATCGAAGAATTCACTGCAAATTGGTATTTCGTTTATCTTGAGGAGATTAAGATTGAAGTCTCCGGCAATGCTAATGTTTGTGTTCGATTGTTCTATTGACAAGATAAGTGTGGTGAATTAATTAATAAATTGCCTGACATGTTCTCTTATCATACTCGGAGGTCTGCCAATAGTAATTGGTTTTGATCCCTCCCAATGTTCGTATGTATTTATGTTTAGTTTTACTATATGTTGGAATCTTGTCAATATATGTGATTATGCCACCATTGTTACTGCTACTCTTTCCTTGAGCAATACAAGCGCATCCAGGTAGTTGTATATTTGCTAAGTCGGTTATGTTGAAAATTTTCCATTTTTATTATCTGCAAGTATCTTGAAGTGATCTTATGTCGTAATACGATCAATGTTTTATGACTTGCAGTTCATTGTTATCAATATATAATGTGTTAATTAAATTGTTGTTGTCAATACCAACCAAGTGTGAAAGAAAACTGCGATCAAACTGTTTTGTCATTAATTGGTAGATTAAGCTAGGCTTACTTAGACACCGCATTACAATTAATAATTGAAAGGTATCATCTTTAGTAAACCAACAATTACAGGCATGCCATCCATTCTTGAACTACATAGGAAAAGACATGTACCATTAGCAAGTAATTAATGAGTCATTTAAACACTAGGTGTACAATGTTTGTGTAACATTGCAAAATTAGATTATATTACAAAATATTTATGTCAGAACGACATTAGACAATGTGTTAGTCTGTTCATATTGATATGAATGAATAATATATACATACATATATATATATACATACATACACATAGATGTACACATACGTTACATGATTATGACGTAAAGTAAGTACAGTTGTTCATAACATACTAAAAGCGTATCAGGTTAATTTGTAGGTACCCTAACAATCGGTAAACTCGATGTTACACTAAACACTATTTGCAAGAAAAGAAAAACAAATAAATAGAGATGAATGAAAGGTTAAGTCTGGCTACTGAGTAGTGTCAGAAACGACGGCATCATGCCACGTAACTATATGTGGTAGACACAAGTAGTTTGGCAGTCTACTGGTATGTCAGAATGTCGTTTGAGCTTGTGATTTCGCGGATCACGTCATGATTGTCTTTGATAATAATCTTGCCGCCGGCCGTCTAACAGTCAGATTTAACAAGATTACCATCCAGAAAATTACTCTGGATGGCAGGTGGACAAGGAAGCCTTTTGGCTTATCGAGAGTCCAATACTTTTTATCTACATGTATCCCGCCTTTTTTAGGTGTGTGTCGATTTTATTTTTAAACATATTCACGCTACTAGCACCAACACAATCAGGAGATAATCTGTTCCATTCATTTACAGTCCTTTGTGAGAATGAGAACTTTCTTATATCTAATCTACACTGCTCCTTTACTAATGTAGCTTCATGTCCTCTGGTCCTTCTATCTTTCTTAACTGAGAAAAAAATGTTTCTATCAATATTTTCATAACCATTCAATATTTTAAACACTTCTATGTGATCTCCTCTCAATCTCCTGGTCTCTAGTGTTGTTAAACCACATTCTTTTAAGTATTTAAGTAACTAAGATCCCTCAGATTTGGTATCATTTTAGTAGCTCTCCTCTGTACTCTTTCTAGCATATCTATGTCCTTCTTGCGATATGGCCTCCATGCTTGTATACAATATTCTAAATGAGGCCTCACTATTGTTTTGTACAGCGGTACTATTAATTATTTTTTCTTATACGCTATATTTCGCCTAATTAATCCAAGGATTTGATTTCCCTTTGACGCTGCAATTCCGCACTGCTCTGAAACCTTCATATCAGCACTAATGGTTAACCCTAAGTCCTTTTCTTTTACAGTAGTACTTAGAACAGTACCCCCCATTTTATATTTTACCTCTTCATTCCCATGACCTGTGTGGAGGCATTTACATTTCCCAAAATTGAACAGCATTTGCCACTTTTCAGACCATTTGATCAACCTATCAAGATCATCTTGTAAATGCTGTCTGTCTCCATCACTTTTAATCCTTCTAAACACTTTTGTATCATCCATAAATTTTAACACCTTGCTTGTTATATCATCGTCCAAATCGTTGATATATATTAAGAATAATATAGGTCCTAGTACTGATCCCTGTGGTACCCCACTCAATACCGATTTCCAGTTTGAAGCCTCCCCATCAACTACTACACGTTGTCTTCTGTCATTCAGCCATTTTTCTATCCAGTTTATTATACCATTTCCTATGCCATGGGCCTTTAGCTTAAGGAGTAATCTTTGATGTGGTACTTTGTCAAAGCTTTTGAAAATCTAAATAGATGATATCTACTGGTGATCCCTCATCTACCCACCTAGTGATGTCTTCCAAAAAACATAACATATTTGTTAAGCATGACCTCGCTTTTAAAAACCCATGTTGAGATGGGTTTATCAAGTTATGTTTAACAAGAAAATCCACCATTTAATTAGTCTTTCTAATAATTTGCAAATCACTGATGTTAAACTCACTGGTCTATAGTTCTCTGACTTGTTTCTCGAACCTTTTTTAAATAACGGTATAATGTTTGCCTCTTTCCATTCTAAAGGAACCACTCCCTCTTCTAATGACAAATTGAAAACTGTTGCAAGCGGTACGCTAATTTGTTCTACAATTTCCAATAGTAGTTTGGGCGGAATCCCGTCCACTCCAGGTGATTTATTATCCTTCATAGCCCTTATTTTCTTAGCTACCATTTCCGAGGTTACAACTAACTGTCCTAAATAGTCTGAATCTGCCCCCTTGAACTTAGCCTCTGGTACTGGCAGTGAACTAATATCTCCCCTGGTAAACACTGAACTAAAATACTCATTCAGGTCTTCTGCCATTAAGAATCCCTCTGATATTGTATTTCCAGCACTATCTTCTAGAGGACCGACCTTATCCTGAACTTTCTGTTTGGTTCGAATATACGCATAAAAACTCTTACTGTCATGTTTTATATTACTAGCTAATTTTTTTTCATAGCTTCTCTTTGAATTTCTAATTTCAGCTGTAGCTTGATTAAGTGCTTCTTTATAAATGTTGTAGTCTTCATCATTTCAGTACATCTATATGACTTCCACATCATTTGTTTGTACCTAATTTGTCTAATGGCTTCTTTCGATAAGTGTTTCTTTTTAGACCGTTTCCCTTGTTTTTTGAAAGGTACAAATTTATCGACTATGCACTTAATTTCACTATTTAAGATATTCCAGCATTCGGTTGCTGTCTTATTCTTCAGTGTGTTATTCCAGTCTATCTTTGCTAAATATTTCCTCATGTCCTTATACCTTCCTTTGTGGAAATTTCTCCTATACTGCTTTTTACTATTCCTTTCTGATTTTACTTTGATGGTAAAATGTATCTGGTTGTGATCACTACTCCCCAGTGGCTCACATATCTTGACATTGTCAACTAATTCTTTCTGTGAGGACAAAACTAAGTCTAACACATTCTCTCCCCTGGTTGGTTCTAGCACATGTTGAGAAAGGAAACTATCTTGTACTAAAACTAAAAACTTGTGGTCCTCACTCCCCATACTCTGTAGAGATTTCCATTGTATATGCCCATGGTTAAAGTCCCCCATAATAATACAGTTCCGTTTGCTTACTTCCCTTATAGCGTTTTGTATTTTTTCATTCTCTTCTATGCTTATGTTTGGACTTCGATAAACTAACCCAACTGTTAACATTGAGTTTCCTGTAACTATGTTACACCAAACAGCTTCTTCGCAATCTGCTTCTCTTTCTAATTTTATTTCATAAGCCTGGATAGATTCTTTAATATATAAAATAACTCCACCTCCCTTTCTTCCTATTCTATCTTTCCTAAACATTACATATCCTGTTAGTCCCAATTCGGCATCTGATATATCAGTGGTGGCCCACGATTCGGTTATACCTATTATGTGAGGGTCAATATCTTCTACCATAATGTTTAGTTCACTTCTTTTGTTTACTATGCTCCTTGCATTTAAACAAATGCATTTATATCCTGATTCAGAACAGTTTTCCAGGCTGTTCTTTGCCGATTTATTTCTGCTGTCTTTATCTATGCCTCCAGTTTCAGGCTTCTCTGTGAATCCCCCCTGCGAATCTAGTTTAAATAGATGCAGCCTGTCCCACTGTCAACAGATTGCAGCAAGTTCTCTGAGAAAACTGCTGCCCCCTTTCCACTTAGATGTAGGCCATCTCTCATGTACATATCTTCCCTCCCAACAAAGTATCCCCATAAATCTACGAATCCCACCCCCTCTTCTTTACACATCTGCTCAACTAGTGCGTTGATCGCCATCCTCTTGCAGTTTCTATATGTCGGCCCCCTTCCTCCCATTACTGGCAAAATTCCTGAGAGGATAATCTGTTCTACTCTTGTCTTCTTTAACTTCTTCACTAACTGTCTGTACTTCTGAACTATCCCAGTTGTTCCCTCCCTCTCTGCGTTATTTGTCCCTACATGTACTAGTATAGACCCTCCCTTGCCATGCCCCAGTACCTTCTCTACCCTTTCAGTTACATGTTCTATCCTAGCCCCCGGTAGACAAACAACGACGTCCTCCCCCTCGCTTAGAGTCTTATCTGTCTTTCTCATAATCGAATCGCCCATAAACACCCTCTCTTTCCTCATTGCCCCCTCAATCACTGCCTCAGTGTAGCTCTTTCTACGGTTTGCATCTGTCTGGTTGTAATCTTGTTCCCCTGTCTTCTGCTCTCCCGTCACAATCTCGTCCGTTCCATTCTTTCCTGACGCTGTTTCTCTTGTCACCTTTCTTCCTGTCATCGTCCCTCCCGACTTCTCTTCTGTCACATGTACTCTCACTTCCTTTCTTCCCGTCATCTTTCCTCCCATTGCATTTCCTTCTCTCCTCTCCCGTCTCTTTTTCCCTCCTACCTCTTTCTCTACGGTCACTTTCTCTCCTGCCACCTTCACACCTGTCACATTTCCTGCCGTCGATCCTCCACTTTCTTCCCCTCCGATCACCTTCCCTCCTCTCAGTCTCCTTTCCTCGGTCTTGTTGCCACTACTCTGCTCCTTCAGTTTCACAGTATTCCCAACTTTATCCCTGTCGTCTCTCTCCATTCCATCTGTCTCCTTGCGGATTCTCATCTCCATCCCCTTCACAATATCTACCAACCTAGCTACCTCTTTCTCCAGTCATTGATCTTTTTTGCCTTTTTAAGTTTTCTGGTTTCAAACGGTAGTTTGGAGCGCTTTGACGTGAGATCTTCGTTGAGGTAGATACGATTTTCAATAGCGCAGGTTTTGTTGTAATCTTTGAGACCGCCCCTGGCGCGAAACATAACATCTTTGCAGTGCTCACTGCGAAAGCGAACAATGGTCGTTCTGGGTTTCGTCTGCCCGTTGACAGGTCGGCCAAGTCTATGGCAGCGTTCCAGGTCACTGAGCTCAATGGGAGAGGTGGCGTGCATTTTGTTGTTGATAGTATCAATGACTTTTTCTTCTAAGTTTTCACCACGCAAGTCATCGCAAATGCCACTGATGCGGAGATTAGGTCGTCGGGTGTACTGCTGGAGCGAATCCAATTTTGTTACACTTGTCAGACAATTGTTCGGTGAGAGTGACAATTTGTTTGTTCAGTGTGTCAATCTTCAGGACTAAATCCTGTGGAAACAGAACCTCTTTCAGATGTTTGGCAATTCTCTCATCTTGCAATAAGGATAGCATTTGCGAAACCAAATTGCTGTCAGTGTCAGCTGAGCCACCACTGGCGGCTGGCTCAAAGTCCGATTTGCTGTCTTTTCTTCTGGGCATGGCGGCGATTGTACGTGTAGGTGTGTGAAGCAATGCTACAAGCCACAAGGCGTGGTCGATATTAGAGGTGTTCGATAGATATTGCAAGTGAAAATTCCTACCTTTAACGAACTGCACAGCGACAATATAGGGTCATCACTTTCGTCGAGGTGTTGTTAATTCATCTGCTAGTTTTACAATGTCTAGTGTAATCTACATTCGTCACCTTCGATGTGTGGCCGGCAGGACCTTTCTAGCACTTAGCTAACGACGCCATTTTTTGTCTAAGAAGGACGTGGATGGAACCGCGACATGATTCCAGGAAACAGTATGTGAATTTATAAATAAACACATTCAAGTTTTCAGTTGCTGTGTAGAAATTACCAACCAATGAATATGCATTGTATAACAGCAAGTTTCATGGCTTTGACCAGTAAATATACTTTGTTGCAAACGACAACCAGGGCAAGATCAAGACTTTATATAAGGGACTGGCTTAATTAATATGTATTTTCAATTCATTTAATAATCATTTGTCTTCAACTTTTAAATTGAAGGAAAATAAACCTTAAAAACCAGGCTTTAGATTAGGGACTGGATCAAAGACAATATGAATTTGAAAAAGTATAAAACACTTATATATCCTTAATATTTCGAATAAATTTAGAGTTTCATAACATGTAACTATTACTCAGAATGTGTCAATATGTTATGTTTGCAGTGAGACTGAGAGACAACCCTGAGAGATGAAACTATGAACAAACTATGTGTGATGGTTTTTCGGCTGCATTTGGAAGCTGATGTAGACCCGAATACCGTGCAGCTATAGCATATTGTTAGTGTTACGTCTAAAAGAGGTTTTAAAAGTCATTAATAAGCCAATTATTAGGTGATATGCATGGAAAATAAAGTGATAATTTAGGTGGTGTGAAGGTTAAAAACTCCATACATTCCAAGCATGTTTTATGACACTGAGTACCACGAAGGCTTGTGTAAAACGTGCATATGTGTCAGGGCGTGGAGTTTCTTTTAAACATGCCTCATGTGCGACAATATTGACATATGTTCAGTAATTTCCAGTGAGATGAATTTCGCCTCCGTTGTGTCATTTATATTTTTGTAAGCGACATCTATAAATGCGTGCTTCTTAACCCCAATACTAACGTGAGTGTTTCTCCTGTTCCAACTTGTCCTTCGTAATCATATGGCACTTGTATATATCATACTTGAATTGCACAATAAGCAATAATGGACAAACAGGCAACATTTTGATTCCACTCCTCCCTAACGCAGTCCAAATTTTAGTGAAAAGTTAGCCAACATAGGAAGCAGGTTGTCCACACACTTCTATCAATCAGGCATCTAGCACCTGTTTTACAGCAACATCCATACACTAACTGAGACAACAAGAACAATTGAGGTTCTGCATAAATATATCCCGAATGTGATTGAGAATATCATTAGCAGTGTGTGGCTCTCCAGATATGCTGCGACCGCAATGATCCGAATTTTAGCCATAACAATTAAAACTGGTCACCTAACAGAAGTGCCATATGTTGAAATTATGTACATGGACTGGCATGCTGTCATTGTCGACGGTCCTGCACTTTTTTTAGGTGTAATAATATAACCAAATTATACCGAAGTTTGCACAAGGCAAGGCAGCTTAAACTAATCGTAGGCTTACGTTAACTACTTTGATAAGAAGCTGCTTTTATCACTTGTATTTTGTACGTTATATCCGTATATTTAACATCGGAAACGTTTTTAGTACCCTTGTATGAATTTGGTGATGTTTGAATAAAACATGATTAGGACAATGGACTCATTGACAACTGTCTGCAACCTTTATCACGTGTCTTGGACAAACGTTTGTTTCTTTGTGAACTTTTCTATTTTGCCAGCTGTATCTCTTGTTTACAATGATGTGTGTACATCCGCGAAATGCATAGTGGCCAAGTAACTGATGTGTGGCGATGTTTGGACACTGTATCAAACTTAGATATGCGCCTGTGTAAAAGTATGGTTATTTTAAGGGGGGTTAGGGTGACAATTTGTGTGACGCAAGATATACGTTCTACTGGGCATCCCATTTTTGGTTTTATAATGTACTATGTATATACCTCAATTTACACCCAACATTTTAGCCCGTTATATACAATGTACCGGTACATGTAGTTATCATCAAAAGACGCCTCTGTGCCTTTCGATATTGTGAATATTGTTGAAATGCTTGGCTTGTGCTCTTGACACCAACTGGTGTCGTACACAAGTGACAAACAGTTCGTGATGTCACCATATTATTTATAATAGTTTGTGGGTATTACGTTATACCCAAATTCGTGAAGATATGCAACTTGCATGTCCAATAAAATGCTTAAAATAATGATTTTTTGTAAATATCGTTAATATTCTATATATTTTACTCCCATATCGGTAAGACACTGTGTTGGCCTGTATGTTATGCTCAGTACGATTAATATCGGGCTAACGTCGTATGTGGTATAACGTACCGAATAAGCATGTTTAAATCAACTCAAGGCGCTGTTTAGCTTGGAGGTGTGCACAGTTTGATGGCGCATATTTTAATTGTTATTGAGACAATGTAAATTTCCCTTTGTGGTTAATCTAGTTATATGTATAGCTTGATATGAATCTAACTTTCGTGAAGATTTGCAAGATTCGGGAGATCTATTTAGGGTAAGACCACATTAAAGATTCGTCCGAAAGAGTGCCCTTGAAAATATCGTTTTGGTGTGATGTGTGAATTTTTTCGAGTACTTTGACGGGGCATATGTTAGTCCAATGAATACTGAATGTACTAGCATAGCATAGATATAGCAGAGATAGCAATAAATATACGCTAGTCGCTCGCGTATTCGTACAGTGGCTATTTTGCAGAACGCAGCAATATTTCAAAACCCGTCACCAGATTGGGGCGAAATTGAGGAGGTTTGGGTGGATTTTTTTCTGAAAAAAAAGAGGCACGAGAATTTCACGAGTTTTCTACAGCACTTGTGTCAGTGGAGGTTAAATATGCTGTGAAATTTTCAAGAAAATCGTAAGACAAATTTAGCAGGAAATGAAGGAAACGTTATAATGGCCGCCTATGTAAAATTTAAATGTGGTCTTACCTCCTTATCCGTTTCAGTCGGCAGTCAATAACACGCTCACATATACCATTTGTTTCTGTGCAAGCACTCACAAGCGTTGTCTCATGCGTCGTGCGAACGTGTTGTAATGTCGTCCGACTCGTGGATACAACCTCAAAATGGTCGCACGAGACAGATGTTGTGTTTTGTTAGGAGCACCAATTGTCTATTATGAACACTAACTACACACATATATACATAAATGCTCCAATTATGTCATTGTATATTTTATGATAAAAAAAGTCCTATCAAATTGCTATACCTACTGTTATATTTGGCAAACCTATTCTATGGTTAATGTCATAAGAAATGGACTTTTATGGTATATCTCAAATGTTGTGTAGGCCTATATGTAGCGGTCATTTAGTTACGCGATATATCTGTAGAGTGGCCATTACCCGAATGGTGGGACAACGAGCGGTCTTGTTGGCCCTGGCCACTACTCCGAAGATGGGGTAGAGGTGGGATGGATCCCTGGGGAACACGATTGACCCTACTTAGCTGGACGGTACTGTGACCGCCCCAGCACCATTGTATATGGGAGAGGCAGACAAATCACACGAACGAGGACTGGAACTACGATTATAGTCATCGTGATCATGTTTGAGACGTCCCCTCGAAAAGAAAGATACCATTGTTATGATATCTTAATAAACGTATTAATTAAGTATGCAGTGACAATAAAGGTAGTATATATTAAAGAAAGTTAAGGTGTAACTATTTAAGGACAGTTAAAGCATATGTATGAACTCCCCATGTTTGCTCTTGTCGAAATCAAAATTCGGCCTCCTACAATAACTAAGGGTTAATCAAGGGCTTGTCTTGATACCGATGCAAGTTTCAGCAGTCGGCTAATTGGTAGCAGGCTCCGATTGGGACAACCGACAAGATGGTAGCTATACATCTCTGGGCTGTCGACGGTCGGATGATTGCGAGCAGGTCCAGACGACCAGCGCTGGACATTAAGATTTGACCAGAGGAGTTAGTGAATGCTTGTGGCATTCCCGACGAGTTTGTATAATGTTGACAAGATGGTTCACCGATCCCGGGGCCTGATTGACCAACGTATGAGATAGTACCGCCCCGGAAATATACACGTGGATGGGGGAGAACGAACATAGAGAGAGGTTGTAAGTTTGGAAGGAGTAGATAACATGATTGTAGGAAGACGAGTTGTACGTTGTGCTGAATAAAAACGTGTCTGATGAAATATGCCGAAACTTGACGTCTGCGTTAAAATGATTTGCTAAGTGAAGCTTGACTGGTCGTAGATAAACTGGTCATGATAGTGGTTGTGGTGAAATTATTAATTAAATTCTTTGAACAGGTAATGTTGAAATTTTGCAAACTTATGTAATCCGACTCATAGACTATATGCTTAAATAACTTCACATTTGCAGGTTTTGTTAGATCTAACAATCAAAGTAATTTGGGGGATTTCAATAAAACGTTTGTAATTTATTTATTTTAATGAACCAATTTTGCCTATTATTCAACAATTAACATTCTACACATTTCAATATTTAAAACGAACCTGATTCACTTTGGGCTCCACGACTGGCCGAGGATGTTTTTAGTTGTGTAGAAATTACCAACCAATGAATATACATTGTATAACAGTAAGTTTCATGGCTTTGATCAGTAAATATACTTTGTTGCAAACGAGAACCAGGGCAAGATCAAGACACCGGCGACTTTAGATAAGGGACTGGCTCAATTAATATGTATTTGTCATCACTTCATTTAATAATCATTTGTCTTCAACTGATTAAATTGAAGAAAATAAACCTTAAAAACCAGGCTTTAGATTAGGGACTGGATCAAAGACAATATGAATTTGAAAAAGTATAAAACATACTTATATATCCTTTTAATATTTCGACTAAATTTAGAGTTTCATAACATGTAATTATTACTCAGAATGTGTCAATATGTTATGTTTGCAGTTTTGAGAGACGGCCGTGGCAACCCCGAGAGAGTGAATGAATGAATAACATAATACATGCACAGTACATAGCTGAAGTCATAGACTTATGTGTTGCTATGCCCTTCTCGAACTAAGAAAACTTAATAAATACAACAGGAATTATAAATACATTACAAAATAATATTCACAACTCATATATAAACTTTTTACTATAGTGCTTGTGTTACTATTACATAGGTTTAACAAAACGTCACCTTCAATTAACAATTCACAAATATGTAGAAAGTAATGACAACTTGATTGCTTTTTAAAATTGTGTTAAACTTGGAAGCTGAGTCAATTTATTTGGTAAATTGTTCCACGTTTTTATACCCTTGACGGTGATTGACAGCAGTCTGAGTGTAGTGTTTGTCTTTTTAACATAGAACAGTTTGCTTTGTCTTGTATCATGTATGTGTATAGCTGCGGTTGGTTCAAATAATGCTTGAACACGACCATTTAAAGAGTGGTTGTTTGCTATATAAAGTATGATCATCGTCTTGTATTTAAAAAAATCTTGAAATTTATGCATGTTTGAGAGATGGAAAAATACAGATGTATGATCATGGTAATTAAGGTTATAAATAATCCGTATAGCTTTTTTCTGTAACATAAATAGTTTTCTGAGTCAAGATTGATAAGTATTTCCCCAGATCTCACAGCAATATGACATATGTGGTTCAACAAGTGAATTATATAATGTGTGTAACGCTTGACAATCAAGAACATGCCTAGTTTTATAACTGCTATGCTTTTTGATTCAACCATTTTTATGTGTTCTCTCCATGTTACGTTTTCGTCAATGGTTACTCCAAGGAATTTTGTATATGACACCTGCTCAATGTTTGTCCCATTCAAAACTATATTCACATCTGTTCTAGGTTGCTTTTTATTGTTAAACATTATAAAATGTGTTTTGTTCACATTAAGCGATAATTTGTTCGCTCGGAACCACAGGTCTAGTTTTTTTAGTTCGTTCTGCTTACTTCATCTGTATTACTAGCGGAATAAAAAATGTTTGTATCATCAGCAAACAAAATAATATCAAGCAATTTTGAGACTTCACACATGTAATTTATGTAGAGAATAAATAATAACGGGCCAAGGATTGAACCTTGCGAGACTCCACACTTGATTTCCTTTTGTTCTGAGTTACTGTTGTTTTAGCATACATATTGTCTACGGTTGGTTAAGTAGCTTTTTTCCAGTCCAGAGCCAGACCCCTTATTCCGTAGCATTGCAATTTACTTAGCAGTATGTTGTGGTCAACAGTGTCAAAAGGCTTTTTTAGGTCGATAAAGACCCCAATCGTGCTTTGGCATTTATCCATAGCGGAAATAATCTTTTCGACAACTGCCCATCTGTCAATATGTGTTGTGTTTCAATGAAAGACCTTAGCCTTTTGTTGAATATTTTGTCAAGTATTTTTGAAAATTGGTATAAGAGAGATATAGGTCTATAATTAGAAAATTGAAAACGATCTCCTGACTTAAATATAGGAATGACTTTTGCTAATTTCATATAATTTGGAAATAATCCGCTGATCAAAGATCTGTTAAAAATGTGGGTTAGCGGTTGTACAATTTGCTTTATTACATGCTTAACTGTTTTCATGCTGATTTCATCGTGTCCGTATGAAGTTTTACTTTTGCACTCAGTCACAATTTCGAGTCGTGACAACCTTGAGAGTCGTTGACTGATGAAACTATGAAAACACTACATTGTTCATGCACATATTATATATGTGTAATGTCACATAACGTCAGTGTGTCAGATATAGTGTCACTGATTGTCATTCATCTTCTCTGTCTTAGTGAGGCACTTTCCACGGCACGGCCACGTATAGTTAATGTCATAAGAAATGGACTTTTATGTTATATCTCAAATGTTGTGTAGGCCTATATGTAGCGGTCATTTAATTACGCGATATATCTGTAGAGTGGTCATTACCCGAATGGCGGGACAACGACCTGTCTTGTTGGCCCTGGCCACTACTCCGAAGGTGGGGTAGAGGTAGGATGGATCCCTGGGGAACACGATTCACCCTACTTAGTGGGACGGTACTTTGACCGCCCCTGCACCATTGTATATGCGAGAGGCAAACAAATCACACGAACGAGGACTGGAACTACGATTATAGTAATCGTGATCATGTTTGAGACGTCCCCTCGAAAAGAAAGATATAATTGTTATGATATCTTAATAAACGTATTAATTAAGCATGCAGTGACAATAAAGGTAGTATAAATTAAAGAAAGTTAAGATGTAACTATTTAAGGACAGTTAAAGCATAGGTATGAAATCCCCTAGTTTGCTATTGTAGCTATTTAAGGACAGTTAAAGCATATGTAAGGAATCCCTAGTTTGCTATTGTAGCTATTTAATGACACTTAAGCATATGTATGAAATCCCCTAGTTTGCTATTGTAGCTATTTAAGGACACCTAAGCATATGTATAAAATCCCCTAGTTTGCTATTGTAGCTATTTAAGGACACCTAAGCATATGTATGAAATCCCCTAGTTTGCTGTTGTAGCTATTTAAGGACACCTAAGCATATGTATGAAATCCCCTAGTTTACTGTTGTAGCTATTTAAGGACACCTAAGCATATGTATGAAATCCCCTAGTTTACTGTTGTAGCTATTTAAGGACACCTAAGCATATGTATGAAATCCCCTAGTTTACTGTTGTAGCTATTTAAGGACACCTAAGCATATGTATGAAATCCCCTAGTTTACTGTTGTAGCTATTTAAGGACACCTAAGCATATGTATGAAATCCCCTAGTTTATTGTTGTAGCTATTTAAGGACACCTAAGCATATGTGTGAAATCCTTGAGTTTGCTGTTGTGAAAATTCGGGATCCGTACAATAACTACGGGTTAATCAAAGGTTTGTCTTGATACGGATGCAAGTTTCAGTAATCGGCTAATTGGTAGCAGGCTCCGATTGGGACAACCGACAAGATGGTAGCTATACATCTCTGGGCTGTCAACGGTCGGCTAAAGAATTGGTAGCAGGCTCCGATCGGGAGAACCGACAAGATGGTAGCTATACATCTCTGGGCTGTCAACGGTCGGATTATTGCGAGCAGGTCCAGACGACCAGCGCTGGACATTACAATTGGGCCAGAGGAGTTAGTGAATGCTTGTGGCATTCCCGAGGAGCTTGTGTAAAGTTGACAAGATGGTTCACCGTTCCCGGGGCCTGATTGACCAACGTATGAGATAGTACCGCCCCGGAAATATACACGTGGATGGGGGAGAATGAACATAGAGAGGGGTTGTAAGTTTGGAAGGAGTAGATAACATGATTGTAGGAAGACGGGTTGGTCTTTGAGTAGAGTGGGCGGTAGACAACTCAAATGTGTTCTCCGCATATATAATTCAATTACATGAAATGTGTATAAATAGATGTGTAAATACTCCATTTGTGTGTTTACCGAGTTATACTAAAATATTAAGATAAAGTAATCAAAGCAGATTGGCTTGAGTGCATGTCTGCAATAAAATGATGGGTATTTATATGATACACAATATAATCGTGTTCGTTGTGGATATTTATCTTGATATATTTTATGTAAGTAATATTTTAGGAAACACCATATGAAGCAGTCAGAAGTGTTGTCATATAGAAATGACACTCTGCCAGTTATGTGGAGCATTATTTCTACAAATCCTTATCTCTGTCATAGTTTGGCTTTAAGTTGATGTCAGTCTCAACCATCAACCATTCAAACAGTAAACAGAGAATGTGTTTCTCGTGGAAAAGACGGGCGTTGGTTGTGTCGTGTCAGGCCTTTAGTGTGGTTGTGTCGTGTCAGGCCTGCAGTGTGGTTGTGTCGTGTCAGGCCTGTAGCGTGGTTGTGTCGTGTCAGGCCTGTAGCGTGGTTGCGTCGTGTCAGGCCTGTAGCGTGGTTGTGTCGAGTCAGGCCTGTAGTGTGGTTGTGTCGAGTCAGGCATGTAGTGTGGTTGTGTCGTGCCAGGCCTTTAGTGTGGTTGTGTCGTGTCAGGCCTGTAATGTGGTTGTGTCGTGTCAGGCCTGTAGTGTGGTTGTGTCGTGTCAGGTCTGTAGTGTGGTTCATTGTGTGGATGCGTTTTACGACCTGACCAGATTCCCGTCCTTAAGCTGTTCTTGAGTGCCTTGAAGTTTGGTCTGCATTTGCTCGGAAACAAAACAATCCTGATGGTTAATTCCTCTTTCCTTACAATCTCCATATCTCACAGTAATATAAACCTGTTTTCATATTACTTATAAACGCGGTCAGTTGATTAATATTAATTCAAAACAAAGGAAACAATATGTATAAGTAGACATGTCTCTTGAACATTAAATTACATTCAATTTCGTACAAAAACAGATAAAATGTTAGTTTAACTCAGAATGCAGCTTTAAGAAGGAACACGATAACAGTCAATATAACGCCACAACTAACGTATATTATATACACATGCCCAATTGGAGATTCTGGTCTATTGTTTGTTTTGCAACATCTTTATACCATATTTTGGAGGAAACAAAATTATAGGGGCCAAATGTGAGAGACATTAACAACACTTGCACATACCATTGCGGTAGTCACCTCTTGTTGACATCCCGTCACCAGAGGGAGCAGCAGCGCCACTTGTGGGACTCGTAGGTTGCTCCATGTCTAGTCTGCAAGTCATTCATACTATGTTAACTTTTTAATAGTCGCATGTTAGTACAGATTGTGTACACGCCTCATTGGTAAGTAATTAGCTTACACCCAGCCGTGAAGCAATGCACCAAGGGCGGATGTTATCAACATTACAGAACTTTGATCTTTTGAAAGTCGTTGCCAAAGTGGCGCCTCTGATGAGTGGTTCACCACTCGGTCTCCCTGGGTGGATAAAAGCCTTCGAGAATAGCACACCATATAAAAAACATGTAAGTAAATACTTCTCAATAAATATAAGTGTGTTTTCGGCAATATATCGTGAAATGAGAACGTGAATGTACTTACACCATTTTAATGGTAGGGTACTAATAAATAATTTATATTGTCAAAGTGCACTCATATATACGCCACACATCTTCCGTGTTTTCAATCATTATTGTGTCCCGTTGTTACACGTCTTCACAACATACAGTAAACAGACAAACATAATGTTCATGGGAATATTTCAGGATAGATCAGCGGTCGTAAACTCGATCTCAATTATCTTTTTCGGCGAGTTTCCTGAAACTGCTGAAATCTCCCGTCACGTTATACATTCTGACTGAGATAATGCATAAAACAACAGTTTATGGCATAGCAGTTGTACACATGGTGTACACAAATCAATGGTTGCATCAAAGATATGTTGATTTAAATGTATTACGCGGTATAATAAACTAACGTTAACATACGTGTCATGTGGAAACGGACATATAATATATAACACAAATATGCAATGACATCACGATATTAATAAAAAATCAATCGACGTCAAACTGACGAGCATACACAGAGCTTGAATGTAATAACGATAAATGAAAGAGCTGACAGACATAACATAAATTTTAACACGCCAAACGGCGCTGCCTGTGAGCGCTGTGGTCGCTGCTGGTTCTGTCATTCGCGCTGCACCTCGCTACGGTTCACTTCACTCAACCGGTTTGCTTCACTCAACTGTGACCGCACGCCTGCTGCACAGTCAACGGGCGTGGCTGGCACCTACAACGTGTTACAACTTACATTTCTGCGAACGTCCTATACCATTTCACGGCCACGTCGATGCGTCATGTCAAGTGAATGAATCCATGTGATACGTTATGCGGTTATTTGGCGTGCGCCTTGTAACACCTCATGTAGCATTTATAACTCCAGCCAATATTGTTTTTTGGCCTAATGCATGCTGCTATATTGGTTCAGTATTGGCATACCATAATTGGCCAAAGATTGGGAAGTCCCCCGGGCAAATGTTGGCCCAACAATGACAACCCGTTGCTTGGCCTAACACTGGATCAACATTGGCCAAAGGTTGCCATTCCAAGCTATATGCTATCATTCTTTGCCAACCTTGGCCCAAGACGGAAATGCTGTCTGGGATCCTTCCTGAAAACGACGTCAATTTTCTTTACTACACCGCCTACATAGATTGACAACCTATTGGGGCGCGTATTCTTTAAACGAACTCTAAATCCGCGAAGCCAACACCCACTTGCCCATAAAACCACCGAACGACCCATTTCAAGAATAACTGATGTTAATTGGTGCAGCAAATGGTGTCGCCAAACTCACATATTTAGCTTACGTTTAAAACATTTTGGTGAAGTTCGACAATGTTTCTTTAAATATACAAACTGTTAACTGTATATAAATAATAGCCACACACAAATGTCTACCTACCGTTGCTGACAGAAATCTTCAACAAAACTCACTTTAGTTGAATTTACAGCTAAGTGCTCTTGACGTGTGTCTTGTCGGGCGTTCAAGCAATATGCGCATTGCGTGTGTCCGTGAATGTGAAACGGGTGGGGAAATGTGCACCGTACCCGTTAAGCCAATCACAATAACCAACGGTACCACGTGATAGCATATATGCCGTCATTTTTTTATAAAGCATGCTGCAGTTAATATGCAGCCATATATAGTACCTTCTAAAAACATCCTTTCTGAAGCACTCAGCCGTGTAACATAGGTTGAGCCCCAGTTCTGGCTGCTCAGACCTCATATGACTCAGCCCCGTCACCTCCTCTAGTGACCTCTCATATCAGCATTGGCATTTCCTTTCGTTCTGTCACAAATCTAGACGTGGGTGTAATCGCAATAAGACGTCAGATTGAGCGCCACATGCAATAGCTATTGGGTAGAATGAGATACAAAAAATAGTCACAAACTGAATACTTTCCAATTACATATTACCAACACATGCGATAGCTATAGCATAGAATGAGAAACAATATTATCATATTGAAGACTTACCCAGCACCGATGACTGAAATAAACAATACCTAATCTGTTCAATACATCACGATGAAGCATGCACTTACCAACCCCGTTAACACCAACAATCCCGAACAGATCCCACAGACACCAACCAGACTAGCAACAATCATTGGGCCAGTGAAGTTCAACCAGAATCCATGATTGGTTTTCTCTCATTGGCCATTTCTCCGACTCCCATTGGTGGCATCAGCTCTACTCCAGGGGCCGGTTTCATGAAGCGGCTAGGAATGTTCTTAACGATAAGATGATTGTCTTAGTAAAAAAAATGGGAATTTACGCAAACGCGTGACGCTAAGTATTTGCGTAACTTTAAGTATACACCATGGAACCGGCCCCAGCCATCCAACTATAATCGAGGAAACGCATGTATGTGTGCGGGTACGTTAACGTTTTCCTCTTAGACGACTTGAACCTCAAGTAACAAACTTTGAGGGATTAATCTGCGACCCCACGGGTAGGACGCAAGACCTATGTCTTTTCAAAATACCCCATATGCTGAAATTCTCATCTCTTATGGGGTAAATCAGCTGTTCGTAACGTAAAACGTTGTTCTATTACTTATTCCCTGTCGCCATGGATGAGGTTGGCCTTGATTCCCTGTCGTCAGGGGGGAAGCTGGCCTTGATTCCCTGTCGTCAGGGATGAGGCTGGACTTGATTCCCTGTCGTTAAAGGTGAGACTGGCGTTGATTACCTGTCGTCAGGGGGGAAGCTGGCCTTGATTCCCTGTCGTCAGAGGTGAGGCTGGCCTTGATTTCCTGTCGTCAGTGGTGAGGCTAGCCTTGATTCCCTGTCGTCAGGGGTGAGGCTGGCCTTGATTCCCTGTCGTCAGGGGTGAGGCTGGCCTTGGTTCCCTGTCGTCAGGGGTGAGGCTGGCCTTGATTTCCTGTTGTCAGGTGTGAGGCTGGCCTTGATTCCGTTCCTCGATTTCAGTTTTCGTCTTCTTCTTTTCTCTCACTTATCCTCCACTACCTTCTCCACCAAATGTCTCCATTCCCCTCTATCTGTTGCTCTCGTTCTCCACTCCCCTCCCAATCCTTCCAATTATCTCATTATACAATCCTCCCATCGCAGTCTTCGTCTTCCTCGCTCCTTTTCCCCTCCACTCTATGGACATCTGCTTTCTTTGCCAGCCGTTCTCCTCCCATTCTCTCCACATGCGCAGCCCACTTCAGTCGACTCATCACCATCTTCTTCTTAAGGCTTTCTTTTACTCCAACCTCCTCCCTCAATTCCTCCATTATTCGCTGATAAGTTCTCCTCACTCCTGTAATTCTTCTTACCCTATTGTTTTTACAAACCTGCACCCTCTCTTGTTGTTTCTCTGTTAGCGCCATCATGTCTAGGCCATACAGGTATGCGGGGTAACACATGAACACAGCACCTTTCCTTTAAGTTTATGCAACGTGCACCTGTCTTCCATCATACCTTCAACTTTCCTCCAAGCGTTTGCCCCTGCTGCTATCCTCTTGCGAATTTCGAGGCCTGAGTTACCGTCCCAACATATCGCTCTACCCACATATACAAATCTGGCTCTTTGTTTTAGTTTCTTCCCCTCCAGATGTATTTCCAGCTCTATGTTTTGTTGCCCCACACAAAGTACCTCCGTCTTCTCCAAACTAACTTTCAGTCCATGTCTGCTAAACATACCCTTCCACTCTGTCAGTTGTTCTTGGAGGTCTGCTTCCCCGTCCGCTACCACCGCCAGATCGTCTGCATACAGTAGCTTCCTGAGGATATTTCTCGTACCAGTCTTTCTACTTATCAGTTCCACCACTGCGATAAACAACAGTGGGCTCAGGGCTCTCCCCTGTCTCAGGCCAACATTTACTTCAAACTCTCCTGATACTCCCGGTTTACACAAAACCCTGCTCTTTGTTTCTAGTCCTGGTGCTGATTTCCAAGAGGGCCTTAACACAGGAGTTGGCTGCACCCCTACGCCAACATAGGTTTCTTGATATTTTCTTTTTAATTGAACTATAAACTAATAATTTCCAAACATTAACCCAAAATTAAGGTATCCGTTCTAAGAGAAAAACGGCATTGATCACGAGTGGTTGACCAAAATCTTCAGAAATAGGTAAAATCACAAAATATGCCATAAATAAAATAATTTTAGATGAATCTCATTATAAATTCACAGGTAGATACATAAGTGAATGTACAACAGCACTGTACCACAGCATGTTTAAATTGCAATAATTAATATGATACGTTCGATAAGTTTTTGTAAAAAGTTCTCACTTTTTTCAGTAAAATCTATATGCGTAGTGCTTCCGTTTGTTCCACACTCATACCCATAGGATATCGACCAGATAATTTCATATCAGTATGTTCCAATAACCACGTACTATTACTTGGAAAAACAATTGGCGAGAAATATTCAATATTAATATTATATGTAGACCTACCCCCTAAATCGAGAAAATGGCGGGAAATGACAAATCGTCATACTATATGCTCTAAATCAACTATTTATTTGCTAATCATCGTGCAGTCTCACGTAGTTGGTCATAACATAATGCAAAGCAATTTTTTTACCTGGTGTATACATTTAACTTTTCGCCAATATAAAATATGAAATACACAGTTTTTCATTGACATAGGGTGAACGGAATCATATACGTTACAACATAATGCTTGATATAAAATTATATATCAACATACCAGTTGTCTATGTTTATATGGTCAATAACTTCGACTTACTAAACGAATAATTGTTATTTGTTATGTTTGAACAATTATATAGACATTTCAATAATCCTACCCCCTTATCGAACAAAACCACAAAGTCTTTTTCAGAGTGGGCATAGCTCACGTTGTGTTCGTCTAAAAGACTTTCGGTGTGATTACATACATTTCTGGCTGACATGTATTTAATAACACAACATGTTTCTCTTTTTGACATATAAATGCGTAATTATGAGATGCATGCATTGACTTAATAATTATGTTAATGTAAGTAGGCATTTAGGCAAATCGCAAATAGTATGATAATAATGATAACAAATTTAAAGTATATCATAATTTAAAGGTTCTCTATTGAAGTTCACCATCTGATAAACAGTTTCATGGACCATCATAGACCATGTCACTCCATATCGGAGTAGTCGTCTTCTGACAGTAGTCGGAGTCGTCTTCTGACAGTAGTGGGTCTACTCCCATGTCTGTCGATGTCACCGGTCTATTTTCGCAATCATCGGCGTTACAGCGGCACACACCAGTACATGTTAACCCATTCAGCTTGCACGAGCAACGAACACCAGCACATGTCTTACATTTGCAGCTGACACATTCAAGTACTGCCTGTGGAGCTGGTGAATTGTCCGTCCAATGTACCAAAATGTCGTCGGAGAAACAAAGAATTGACCACCAGTTCAAAAAGTCACTTCGAAGTACACAATTCAAGAAAGAACTATCACAATTTCTTCTGGATACGTGGCAGCAACCCGTGTATGCACCAGAATTGAATAGTCGGTCTCTTTGTGTGATTAACGGAGAAGAGTGTCACTTGCTGGAAATAGCGATGACTGACAGAAATCATGTGACCACGACACCAGTTCCTGAGCATAGCTGTAACCATGAAGAAGCAGATAGCCGCCTTCTTCTTCACGCCTCTCATGCGGCTCAACGTGGTTCTAACACAGTGGTTCTCAGTTCACCTGATAGCGATGTAGCCGTAATAGCAGTTGGCATTAGTCATTCAGTTCCAGCTACAATGCTATTTAATACTGGGACACAACAGCGGAAGAGAAACATCAATATCACTCAAATTGGATCTATCGTTGGACCAGACATGTGTGAAGCCGTGATTGGCTATCACGCATTTAGTGGTTGTGACTCAACCAGTGCGTTTGTTGGTCACGGTAAAGCAAAAGGCTACAAACTGCTACGTGAGCACCGTTCTATCAGAAGTACCATGGCTAAACTTGACAAATCCTTTGTCGCCGATAAGGAACTGTTGGTGAAGCGGCAGTGTGCGCCCTGTATGGGCAATGCTGAAATTCTCATCTCTTATGGGGTAAATCAGCTGTTCGTAACGTAAAACGTTGTTCTATTACTTATTCCCTGTCGCCATGGATGAGGTTGGCCTTGATTCCCTGTCGTCAGGGGGGAAGCTGGCCTTGATTCCCTGTCGTCAGGGATGAGGCTGGACTTGATTCCCTGTCGTTAAAGGTGAGACTGGCGTTGATTACCTGTCGTCAGGGGGGAAGCTGGCCTTGATTCCCTGTCGTCAGAGGTGAGGCTGGCCTTGATTTCCTGTCGTCAGTGGTGAGGCTAGCCTTGATTCCCTGTCGTCAGGGGTGAGGCTGGCCTTGATTCCCTGTCGTCAGGGGTGAGGCTGGCCTTGATTCCCTGTCGTCAGGGGTGAGGCTGGCCTTGGTTCCCTGTCGTCAGGGGTGAGGCTGGCCTTGATTTCCTGTTGTCAGGTGTGAGGCTGGCCTTGATTCCGTTCCTCGATTTCAGTTTTCGTCTTCTTCTTTTCTCTCACTTATCCTCCACTACCTTCTCCACCAAATGTCTCCATTCCCCTCTATCTGTTGCTCTCGTTCTCCACTCCCCTCCCAATCCTTCCAATTATCTCATTATACAATCCTCCCATCGCAGTCTTCGTCTTCCTCGCTCCTTTTCCCCTCCACTCTATGGACATCTGCTTTCTTTGCCAGCCGTTCTCCTCCCATTCTCTCCACATGCGCAGCCCACTTCAGTCGACTCATCACCATCTTCTTCTTAAGGCTTTCTTTTACTCCAACCTCCTCCCTCAATTCCTCCATTATTCGCTGATAAGTTCTCCTCACTCCTGTAATTCTTCTTACCCTATTGTTTTTACAAACCTGCACCCTCTCTTGTTGTTTCTCTGTTAGCGCCATCATGTCTAGGCCATACAGGTATGCGGGGTAACACATGAACACAGCACCTTTCCTTTAAGTTTATGCAACGTGCACCTGTCTTCCATCATACCTTCAACTTTCCTCCAAGCGTTTGCCCCTGCTGCTATCCTCTTGCGAATTTCGAGGCCTGAGTTACCGTCCCAACATATCGCTCTACCCACATATACAAATCTGGCTCTTTGTTTTAGTTTCTTCCCCTCCAGATGTATTTCCAGCTCTATGTTTTGTTGCCCCACACAAAGTACCTCCGTCTTCTCCAAACTAACTTTCAGTCCATGTCTGCTAAACATACCCTTCCACTCTGTCAGTTGTTCTTGGAGGTCTGCTTCCCCGTCCGCTACCACCGCCAGATCGTCTGCATACAGTAGCTTCCTGAGGATATTTCTCGTACCAGTCTTTCTACTTATCAGTTCCACCACTGCGATAAACAACAGTGGGCTCAGGGCTCTCCCCTGTCTCAGGCCAACATTTACTTCAAACTCTCCTGATACTCCCGGTTTACACAAAACCCTGCTCTTTGTTTCTAGTCCTGGTGCTGATTTCCAAGAGGGCCTTAACACAGGAGTTGGCTGCACCCCTACGCCAACATAGGTTTCTTGATATTTTCTTTTTAATTGAACTATAAACTAATAATTTCCAAACATTAACCCAAAATTAAGGTATCCGTTCTAAGAGAAAAACGGCATTGATCACGAGTGGTTGACCAAAATCTTCAGAAATAGGTAAAATCACAAAATATGCCATAAATAAAATAATTTTAGATGAATCTCATTATAAATTCACAGGTAGATACATAAGTGAATGTACAACAGCACTGTACCACAGCATGTTTAAATTGCAATAATTAATATGATACGTTCGATAAGTTTTTGTAAAAAGTTCTCACTTTTTTCAGTAAAATCTATATGCGTAGTGCTTCCGTTTGTTCCACACTCATACCCATAGGATATCGACCAGATAATTTCATATCAGTATGTTCCAATAACCACGTACTATTACTTGGAAAAACAATTGGCGAGAAATATTCAATATTAATATTATATGTAGACCTACCCCCTAAATCGAGAAAATGGCGGGAAATGACAAATCGTCATACTATATGCTCTAAATCAACTATTTATTTGCTAATCATCGTGCAGTCTCACGTAGTTGGTCATAACATAATGCAAAGCAATTTTTTTACCTGGTGTATACATTTAACTTTTCGCCAATATAAAATATGAAATACACAGTTTTTCATTGACATAGGGTGAACGGAATCATATACGTTACAACATAATGCTTGATATAAAATTATATATCAACATACCAGTTGTCTATGTTTATATGGTCAATAACTTCGACTTACTAAACGAATAATTGTTATTTGTTATGTTTGAACAATTATATAGACATTTCAATAATCCTACCCCCTTATCGAACAAAACCACAAAGTCTTTTTCAGAGTGGGCATAGCTCACGTTGTGTTCGTCTAAAAGACTTTCGGTGTGATTACATACATTTCTGGCTGACATGTATTTAATAACACAACATGTTTCTCTTTTTGACATATAAATGCGTAATTATGAGATGCATGCATTGACTTAATAATTATGTTAATGTAAGTAGGCATTTAGGCAAATCGCAAATAGTATGATAATAATGATAACAAATTTAAAGTATATCATAATTTAAAGGTTCTCTATTGAAGTTCACCATCTGATAAACAGTTTCATGGACCATCATAGACCATGTCACTCCATATCGGAGTAGTCGTCTTCTGACAGTAGTCGGAGTCGTCTTCTGACAGTAGTGGGTCTACTCCCATGTCTGTCGATGTCACCGGTCTATTTTCGCAATCATCGGCGTTACAGCGGCACACACCAGTTCATGTTAACCCATTCAGCTTGCACGAGCAACGAACACCAGCACATGTCTTACATTTGCAGCTGACACATTCAAGTACTGCCTGTGGAGCTGGTGAATTGTCCGTCCAATGTACCAAAATGTCGTCGGAGAAACAAAGAATTGACCACCAGTTCAAAAAGTCACTTCGAAGTACACAATTCAAGAAAGAACTATCACAATTTCTTCTGGATACGTGGCAGCAACCCGTGTATGCACCAGAATTGAATAGTCGGTCTCTTTGTGTGATTAACGGAGAAGAGTGTCACTTGCTGGAAATAGCGATGACTGACAGAAATCATGTGACCACGACACCAGTTCCTGAGCATAGCTGTAACCATGAAGAAGCAGATAGCCGCCTTCTTCTTCACGCCTCTCATGCGGCTCAACGTGGTTCTAACACAGTGGTTCTCAGTTCACCTGATAGCGATGTAGCCGTAATAGCAGTTGGCATTAGTCATTCAGTTCCAGCTACAATGCTATTTAATACTGGGACACAACAGCGGAAGAGAAACATCAATATCACTCAAATTGGATCTATCGTTGGACCAGACATGTGTGAAGCCGTGATTGGCTATCACGCATTTAGTGGTTGTGACTCAACCAGCGCGTTTGTTGGTCACGGTAAAGCAAAAGGCTACAAACTGCTACGTGAGCACCGTTCTATCAGAAGTACCATGGCTAAACTTGGCAAATCCTTTGTCGCCGATAAGGAACTGTTGGTGAAGCGGCAGTGTGCGCCCTGTATGGGCAATTACAAGAGTATGATGTGAACAGATTGCGACATATCATGTTTGGGTCGAGGACAACCGATCCAGCAAAGTTGCCACCATGCAAGGAAGCATGTGACCAACACAACAAGCGTGCTAACTATCAGGCAGCCATTTGGCAACACTGCTTGACGACACGACCACCAGTGCCATCCCCTCATGGCAATGGGTGGACTGTTGACGGAGACATTTTGGTTCATTGGACGGACAATTCACCAGCTCCACAGGCAGTACTTGAATGCGGCACCTGCAAATGTAAGACATGTGCTGGTGTTCGTTGCTCGTGCAAGCTGAATGGGTTAACATGTACTGGTGTGTGCCGCTGTAACGCCGATGATTGCGAAAATAGACCGGTGACATCGACAGACATGGGAGTAGACCGACTACTGTCAGAAGACGACTACTCCGATATGGAGTGACATGGTCTATGATGGTCCATGAAACTGTTTGTCAGTTGGGGAACTTCAATAGAGAACCTTTAAATTATGGTATACTTTAAATTTGTTATCATTATTATCATACTATTTGCGATTTGCCAAAATACCTACTTACATTAATATAATTATGAAGTCAATGCATGCATCTCATAATTACGCATTTATATGTCAAAAAGAGAAATATGTGTTATTAAATACATGTCAGCCAGAAATATATGTAATCACACAGAAAGTCTTTTACACGAACACAACGTGAGCTATGCCCACTCTGAAAGGACTTTGTGCTTTTGTTCGATAAGGGTTTAGGGTTACTGAAATGTCTATATAATTGTTCAAACATAACAAATAGCAATTATTCGTTTAGTATGTCGAAGTTATTGACCATATAAACATAGACACCTGGTCTGTTGATATGTAATTTTATATCAAGCATTATGTTGTAACGTATGTGATTCCGTTCACCCTATGTCGATGAAAAATTGTGTATTTCATATTTTATATTGGCGAAAAGACCAGATTAGTGGTAACAAATTGCTTTGCATTATGCTATGACAAACTACGTAAGACTGCAAAATGATTAGCAAATAAATAGTTGATTTAGAGCATATAGTATGACGATTTGTAATTTCTCGCCATTTTCTCGATTTAGGGTGTAGGTCTACATATATGACGATATCTTCTTCATTAATATTAAACATTTCTCGCCAGTTGTTTTTCCAAGTAATAGTACGTGGATATTGGAACATACTGATATGAAATTATCGGGTCAATATCTTATGGGTATGAATGTGGAACAAACGGAAACACTAAGCATACAGATTTTACTAAAAAAAGAAAGATATTTTTACACAAACTTATCGAACGTATCATATTAATGATTGCAATTTAAACATGCTGTGGTACAGTGCTGTTGTACATTCACTTATGTATCTACCTGTGAATTTAAAATGATATTAAACTAAAATTGTTTTATTTATGGCATATTTTCTTATTTTAGCTATTTCTATAAAAAAATTGCCAACCACTCGTGATAAATGTCGTTTTGTTTCATAGAACGGACACCTTAATTGTTGGTTAAAGTTTGGAAATTATTAGTTTATAGTTCAATTAAAAAGAAAATACCAAGAAACCTACGTTGGCGGGGGGTGCAACGAAATCCTAAATTTCCAGAACAGCACCACGACTATTCTTCATATGTCCCTTCTACTATCCTGACCTCCGCCTTTGGGATCCCCATCCACCTGAGTGTCGCCATCGCCATCTCTCGTGGTACAGTATTATATGCTTTCTCCAGGTCTATGAATTCTACCTCCATATCGTCTTATCTCTCCAATTTATTTTTCACTAGCTGCCTCAGGGCAAACATCCCGTCAGTTGTTCGTCTTCCTGTTCTAAAACCCTTCTGTTCTTCACCGATTTCCCCTTCCACTACTGCTTTTATTCTGCCATCCAGGATTCTTTCCAGCATCTTCAACATATGGCTTAGCAAAGTGATGCCTCTGTATTTTCCAGGGTCATTCATGTCTCCCTTTCTTTTCCATACTGGGACAATCAGCCCCGTTCTCCACTCTTCTGGGATCTTCTCCTCTTTCATGAAGGTGTTCAGCAATCTTTTTGTCCACCATATTCCAACTCATTCAGCCACCACCAGCATCTCCACTCGCACTTCATCAATAAGTGCTGCCCGACCATTCTTCATCTTCTTCATTGCTCTCTCTACCTCAGCATCCACAATCTTCTCCACATCAACTGCACTTGTTAGATCGAGTTCTTTTTTCCCTGTGGTTTAGCCTTGAAATACTCCTCCCAAACAAATAGCACCTCTTTCCTGTTTGTCTTTTCTTTGATCACTGTTCCAACTTTCACATCCTTGCTATCCCCATCCCTCTCATCCTTCTTACCGCTATCCTCATCAAGCTTTCTATACAGCTCCTCTTCCAGCTCTCCTAGCACGGCGGAAGAATGTACTTGTTCGTAAATGTCCAATGACATAAGACAGAAGACTGACGGAAGAAGACAGAGTGTTCAGCAAAAAACAGAAAACATAACAGGCGTGAAGGTGACAGGGGAGAAAGTGACCGTAGTGAAGGAGGTAGCCGGGGAAAAGGGGTGGGAGAGGAGAGAAGAAAATGTGATGGGAGGAAAGATGAAGGGACGAAAGGAAGTGAGAGTAAATGTGCTAGAAGAGAAGATGACAGGAGCAAAGGGGACAAGAGAAAACGCGACAGGAAAGAAGGGAATGGAAGAGAATGTGACAGTTGAGAAGATGGCAAGAGGAAAAGACAACAACCAGATATATGCAAACCGGAGGAGCTACTCCGAGGCAGTGATTGAGGGGGAGAGGAGAACAGAGAGAGTGTTTATGGGCGATTCAATTCTGAGAAAAACAGACAAGACTATACGCGAGGGGAAGGCCGTTGTTGTATGTCTACCGGGGGCTAGGATAGAGCATGTGACCGAAAGGGTAGAGAAGGTATTGGGGCATGGCAAGGGAGGGTCTATACTAGTACACGTAGGGACAAACAATGCAGACAAGGAGGAAACAACTGGGATAGTTCAGAAGTACAGACATCTAGTGAGGAAGCTAAACAAGACAAGAGTGGAACAGGTTATTCTCTCAGGAATTTTGCCAGTAATGGGAGGAAGGGGGGCAACATACAGAAACGGTAAGAGGATGGCGATCAACGCACTAGTTGAGCAGATGTGTGAAGAAGAGGGCGTGGGATTCATAGATTTATGGGGGTACTTTGTTGGGAGAGAAGATATGTACATGAGAGATGGCCTCCATCTAAGTGGGAAGGGGGCAGCAGTATTCTCAGAGAATCTGCTGCGATCTTTTGACAGTGGGACAGGTTGCATCTATTTAAACTAAATTCGCAAGGGGGACTCGCAGAGAAGCCTGAAACTGAAGGCATAGATAAAGACAGCAAACAAATTCAGCAAAGAACAGTCTGTAAACTGTTCTGAAGCTGGGTATAAATGTGTTTGTTTAAATGCAAGGAGTATAGTAAACAAAAGAAATGTACTAAACATTATGGTAGAAGATATTGACCCTCACATAATAGGTATAACCGAATCATGGGCAACCACCGATATATCAGATGCCGAATTGGGACTGACAGGATATGTAATGTTTAGGAAAGATAGAATAGGAAGAAGGGGAGGTGGAGTTATTTTATATATTAAAGAATCTATCCAGGCTTATGAAATAAAATTAGACAGAGAAGCAGATTGCGAAGAAGCTGTTTGGTGTAACATAGTTACAGGAAACTCAACGTTAACGGTTGGATTAGTTTATCGAAGTCCAAACATAAGCATAGAAGAGAATGAAAAAATACAAAACGCTATAAGGGAAGTGAGCAAACGGGACTGTGTTATTATGGGGGATTTTAACCATGGGCATATAAAATGGAAATCTCTACAGAGTATGGGTAGTGAGGACCACAAGTTTTTAGTTTTAGTACAAGATAGTTTCCTTTCTCAACATGTGCTAGAACCAACCAGGGGAGAGAATGTGTTAGACTTGGTTTTGTCCTCACAAAATGAATTAGTTGACAATGTTAAATTATGTGAGCCTCTGGGAAGTAGTGATCACGACCAGATACATTTTACCATCAAAGTAAAATCAGAAAGAAATAATAAAAAGCAGTTCAGGAGAAATTTCCACAAAGGAAGATATAAGGAAATGAGGAAATATTTAGCAAAGATAGACTGGAAAAACACACTGAAGAATAAGACAGCAACAGAAATATCTTAAAGAATGAAATAGAGTGCATCGTAGATAAATTTGTTCCCTTAAAAAAACAAGGGAAACAGACCAGAAAGAAATACTTATCGAAAGAAGCCATTAGAAAAATAAAGTATAAACAAATGATGTGGAAGTCATATAGACGTACTGGAAATGACGAAGACTACAACATTTATAAAGAAGCACTAAACCAAGCTACAGCTGAAATTAGAAATTCAAAGAGAAACTATGAACATAAATTAGCTTGTAATATAAAACATGACAGCAACAGTTTTTATGCTTATGTTCGAAGCAAACAGAAAGTTCAGGATAAGGTCGGTCCTCTAGAAGATAGTGCTGGAAACATAATATCAGAAGGATTCTTAATGGCAGAAGACCTGAATGAGTATTTTAGTTCAGTGTTTACTAGAGAAGACACTAGTTCACTGCCAGTACCAGAGGCTAAGTTCAAGGGGGCAGAATCAAACTATTTAAGACTGTTAATTGTAACCCCAGAAATGGTAGCTAAGAAAATTAGGGCTATGAAGGATAATAAATCACCTGGAGTGGATGGTATTCCACCCAAACTACTATTGAAAATTGTAGAACAAATTAGCATACCGCTTGCAACAGTTTTCATGTATGTAGAATATACAATGGGGGGAACTGTACTAAGTACTACTGTAAAAGAAAAGACTTAGGGCTGACAATTAGTGCTGACATGAAGGTTTCAGAGCAGTGTGGAATTGCAGCTTCAAAAGGAAATCAAATCCTTGGATTGATTAGGCGAAATATAGCATATAAAGAAAAAGGACTAATAATACCGCTGTACAAAACAATAGTTAGGCCTCATTTAGAATATTGTATACAAGCGTAGAGGCCATACCGCAAGAAGGACATAGATATGCTAGAAAGAGTACAGAGGAGAGCGACTAAAATTATACAAAAACTGAGGGATCTTAGTTATGAAAAACGCCTAAAAGAATGTGGTTTAACAACACTAGAGACCAGGAGTTTGAGAGGAGATCAGATAGAAGTGTTTAAAATATTGAATGGTTATGAATATATTGATAGAAATATGTTGTTTTCAGTTAAGAAAGATAGAAAGACTAGAGGACATGAAGTTACATTAGTAAAGGAGCAGTAGATTAGACGTAAGAAAGTTCTCATTTTCACAAAGGACTGTGAATGAATGGAACAGATTATCCGATGATTGTGTGGGTGCTAGTAGTGTGAATATGTTTAAAAATAAAATCGACACATACCTCAGAAGGGCTGGATATATGTAGATAAAAGGGTTGGACTCTCGATAAGCCAAAGGGCTTCGTTGTCCACCTGCCATCTAGAGTTAATTCTCTGGATGGCAATCTTGTTAAATCTTGTTAAATGTTGTTAAAATGTGCTCACACATTGTTAAATTTATTCTGTT
The DNA here is from genome assembly GCA_020002185.1 of Paraescarpia echinospica. Classification (NCBI taxonomy): domain Eukaryota; kingdom Metazoa; phylum Annelida; class Polychaeta; order Sabellida; family Siboglinidae; genus Paraescarpia; species Paraescarpia echinospica. The sequence goes on from CM034541.1 coordinate 34,598,417, forward strand.
TATATTATCTTGCTCTCCCGTGCATACTTGTCATTTGTAGTGGAACTACAAAAAAAATCTATCAGGCAACTGCTTGTGGCATCCAAAGATATGTTTGGGATGCTGTTGCAGTTAACTAGAGACTGTAATGCTACCCACACGTTTATGCAGAAGAGATTGCCGATTAGCAAATATATTACATATAAATTTATGTTAAGTTTAGAAATACCTCAAAATAGACACAGTTTGTGCCATTTTAAAAAGTGTTATCAAATGACATTGCAGGATTAGATACAACTGGAAAACGTCTTTATTATGTAAAATATATGTAAGTTGGATAATTGAGTTATGATATGTACCACATGGCCTTGAACTTAAAAAAATTTGTTCTTGTATATGTCTTGCATTATCTGTGATGTAATTCTTTCTTTGAATGTTCTAGGCTGTCACGACAGGTCACAATACAGATAACATCGCGGTTTGGCTCGGGAACACGGCGTTGATACAAAGATGCACGTAGATAGTACGTTGTTTATCGCTGTTGACAATCCTTGCCCGTCAAGGTGGGTGAGTCAGTGATGGACATGGAGCGTGGGAATGTCGCCGTTTAACTAGTAGCTCAACTACTAGACTCAAACAGCCATTCGGCAGACTAAATCAGCACTCAAACACACTCAATCAGCACTCTCACAGACTCAATCGACACTCACACAGATTCAACCAACACTCGCACAGACTCAACCAGCACTCACAAACTCAACCAGCACTCATACAGGCTCAATCAACACTAACACAGACTCAACCAAAACTCGCACAGACTCAACCATCACTCTCACAGACTCAACTGACACTCACGCCGACTCAACCAACACTCTCATTGACTCAACCAACACTCGCAGACTCAACCAGCACACACACAGACTCATCCAGTATTCACACATACTCAAACAGCACTCAAACTGACTCAACCAGCACTCACACAAACTCAACCAGCACTTACACAGACTCAACCAGCACTCACACAGACTCAACCAGCACTTACACAGACTCAACCAGCACTCACACAGACTCAACCAAAACTCATACAGACTCAACCAGCACACACACATACTCAACCAACGCTCACACAGACTAAACCAACACTCACACAGACTCAACCAGCGCACACACAGAATCAAACATCATTCACACTGACTCAATCAGTACTCTCACAGATTCACCCAGCACTCACACACACATAATCAACCAACACTCACAGAGACTCAACCAGCGCACGCAGACTCAACCAGCACTCACACAGACTCATCCAAAACTTACATAGACTAGACCAACATTCACACATATTCAACCGTCTCTCTCACAGACTCAACTGACACTCACATAGTCTCAACCAGCACTCACACAGTCTCATCCAACACTCATACAGATTCAACCAACACTAACACTGACTCGACCATCACTCACACAGAATCAATCAGCACTCCCACATACTCAACCAACACTCACACAGACTTAACCAACATTCACACAGACTCAACCAGCACACACACAGACTCAACCAGCATAAAGACAGACTCAACCACCACTTACAGAGACTCAAACAGCACTCACATAGACTCACTCAGCACTCTCAAAGACTCAACCAGCACTCACATAGACTCAACCAACACTCACACAGACTCAACCAGCATTCACACCGACTCAACCAGCATTAACACAGACTCAACCAGCACAGATAGACTCAACCAGCATAAACACAGACTCAACCAACACTCACACCGATTCAACCAACTCTCACACAGACTCAACCAACTCTCACACATACTCAACCAACACTTATACAGACTCAACCAGCACGCTCACAGCCTCAAGCAACACTCACACAGACTCAAGCAACACTCAACCAACTCTCACACAGACTCAACCAACACTCACAAAGACTCAACTGGCACACACACAGACTCAACCAGCTCTCACACAGACTCAAACAGCACTCACAGACTCAACCAGTACTCACACAGGCTCAACCAACACTCAACCAAAATCAACTACCCTGCTCCTCTCTCTCCATTTAACAGGTTTCGACGTTCCGACACTTTTTTTACGTCTGCTGTACTGGTCCTCACTTAATCGGAAACCGTGCAGCACTAGAGTTTGTATTAGTGCTGCATGGTGTCATTATAATAAGTAATTTATATAATGGAAATTCGTTTCTAATTGGTTTTTATAAAATAAAACCATGAAAGTGTGCGAAAAGGTGCGTGTAGCAGTTCGTTTCGTTATGTTACGTGACGGTTTCAAAGTCATCCAAAGTTAAATTTGGTTCGAATACTTGGTACAAACTAAAAGAAAGTTTGCTCTTACTTGAGGAAATTAAATGGTCAGTGAAAGTCTAAATTGCATCTCGATTTTATGTTTTTAATATATTTAGACGTCTTTTGTGCGTCATAAAAACAGTCATTCAACAACACGTTTCTAATCACCCCGTTTAATCGGTGAACCTAGTGCGTCGCAGTAGATCCGTGACTTCTACGCACGGCTAGCCGCAGACATGTAACTCTTTGTTCACGACAACAAAAGACGTCGCGCGTACCGACATGTCTGATGAAGTGAACTGAAATATTTCCATTAACGTGTAGTTAATGGAAATATTTAAGTTCACTTCAGAAGGCTGCGTGTACTGTTTCCTCTGTAAGTGTGTAGTTACTGTTTCCTTTGTAGGTGTGTAGTTACTGTTTCCTTTGTAGGTGCATAGTTACTGTTTCCTTTGTAGGTGTATAGACCAGAAGCAGCTGTTCAAGATTGTTGCCAAGCTCCTACACACTGATAATGGCACACCACTACCACCATGTGACTCGTCTGACACACTGGCAATGCGGTTCTCGGATTTCTTCTCAGAAAAGATCTCGAAAATTCGGTCTGAACTGAATCAGAATGTCATCATTGTAAATGCCTCTGCTGAGGATGCACCGCAGACATGTTTGCTGACTGCATTTGAGCCAGCCACTGAGGCTGAAATTGGAATGTTGTTGAAGTCATCGCCAGTGAAATCTTGTGAACTTGATCCCATTCCGACATGGCTTCTTAGAGACTGTGCGCACGATGTTGTACCTGTGCTCATGACAATTGTTAACCTGTCTCTGAGAACGGGGGTAATGCCTTCATACTTGAAGGAAGCGCACATCAGGCCAGTACTCAAGAAACCGAGTCTAGACAAAACTGTCTTGAATAACTACCGACCCGTTTCAAATCTACCCTATCTATCGAAGACAATAGAACGTGTCGTTGCTGCGAGATTGTCAGCTCACATGTCAGAGCACAATCTCTGTGAGCCCTATCAGTCAGCGTACAAGCCGAATCACAGCGTTGAGACGGCCCTTGTCTGTGTGCAGAATCACATCCTGCACGCAATGGACAATCAGAATGTTGTCATCATGGTTCTCCTGGATCTATCGGCTGCGTTTGACACCGTCGACCATGAAGTGATGTTGCATAGACTCTCACATGATATCGGAGTGGTCCAAGATGCACTGGACTGGTTTAAGTCATACCTGAGAGACAGAGTCCAGTCAGTCCACATTCATGGTGCTACATCGCCTGCTCGTCCTCTGGTATACGGGGTACCACAAGGCTCCGTGCTGGGTCCTCAGCTGTTCTCCATCTATGTAGCACCAGTTGCTAAGATTATTCGCAAGTACAATTTGATGTGTCATTTCTACGCGGATGATACTCAAATCTACATTCCAGTGAAACCCCACCAAGAGAACATTGCTGCGGCTGTCGTCCGTATTGAAGAATGTGTAGCGGAGATCAGGACGTGGATGATGACAAACTTTTAAAAGTTGAATGACTCAAAGACAGAAGTCATCGTGTTCGGCTCTGCGCAACAACTAAGAAAAATTGAGCTGCGCACACTATGCATTGGAGACTGTTTGGTCACTGTAACTCAGAATGTACGGAATCTTGGTGTACAGTTCGATGCCGAGATGAAGATGGAGACGCACGTGATTGCGGTCTGTAAATCTGCAATTTTCCATCTCCGAAATATTGCAAGAATAAGACGTTATCTAACACCTGCAGCGACAGAACAAGTCATACATGCGTTTGTTACCAGCAGACTTGACGTTGGCAATGCATTACTCCACCGACTGCCTGTGAAACAACTAGAACGGTTGCAGAGAGTACAGAACTGGGCGGCTCGCCTTGTCGACGGCGCCAGGAAGTTCTGTCATGTCACACCTCTATTGATCAAGCTGCACTGGCTGCCAATAGCAGTTAGAGTAGAGTATAAGATACTTCTACTCACGCACCGAGCACTGACTGGCTGTGCACCACAGTATATCACCAAATGTGTGACCCGACGTCAGCCAACTCGATTGTTGCGCTCCAGTGAACACAATCATCTATGTGTACCACGTGCAACGCGTCGCTGGGGTGATAGATCCTTTTGCGTGGCAGGCCCAACACTATGGAACTTGCTGCCACAAAAGCTGACTGCAACAACAATGACAAACACTGATTTTAAATCAAACCTTAAGACTTACCTGTTTTCCCGAACATTCTGTAAGGCGCCGTGAGCAACGATTGTTGGAACGGCGCAATATAAATGTCACGATTTGATTTGATTTGATAGTTACTGTTTCCTTTGTAGGTATATAGTTACTGTTTCCTTTGTAGGTGTATAGTTACTGTTTCCTTTGCAGGTGAGTAGTTACTGTTTCCTTTGTAGGTGAGTAGTTACTGTTTCCTTTGTAGGTATATAGTTACTGTTTCCTTTGTAGGTGTATAGTTACTTTCCTTTGTAGGTGAGTAGTTACTGTTTCCTTTGTAGGTATATAGTTACTGTTTCCTTTATAGGTGTATAGTTACTGTTTCCTTTGTAGGTGTATAGTTACTGTTTCCTTTGTAGGTGTGTAGTTACTGTTTCCTTTGTAGGTGTACAGTTACTGTTTCCTGTGTAGGTGTATAGTTACTGTTTCCTTTGTAGGTGTATAGTTACTGTTTCCTTTGTAGGTGTGTAGTTACTGTTTCCTTTGTAGGTGTATAGTTACTGTTTCCTTTGTAGGTGTGTAGTTACTGTTTCCTTTGTAGGTGTGTAGTTACTGTTTCCTTTGTAGGTGTACAGTTACTGTTTCCTGTGTAGGTGTATAGTTACTGTTTCCTTTGTAGGTGTATAGTTACTGTTTCCTTTGTAGGTGTGTAGTTACTGTTTCCTTTGTAGGTGTGTAGTTACTGTTTCCTTTGTAGGTGTATAGTTACTGTTTCCTTTGTAGGTGTGTAGTTACTGTTTCCTTTGTAGGTGTATAGTTAGTGTTTCCTTTGTAGGTGTATAGTTACTGTTTCATTTGTAGGTATATAGTTACTGTTTCCTTTGTATGTGTATAGTTACTGTTTCATTTGTAGGTGTGTAGTTACTGTTTCCTTTGTAGGTATATAGTTACTGTTTCATTTGTAGGTGTGTAGTTACTGTTTCCTTTGTAGGTATATAGTTACTGTTTCCTTTGCAGGTGTATAGTTACTGTTTCCTTTGTAGGTGTATAGTTACTGTTTCCTTTGTAGGTGTATAGTTACTGTTTCCTTTGTAGGTGTATAGTTACTGTTTCCTTTGTAAGTGTATAGTTACTGTTTCCTTTGTAGGTGTATAGTTACTGTTTCCTTTGTAGGTGTATAGTTACTGTTTCCTTTGTAGGTGTATAGTTACTGTTTCCTTTGTAGGTGTATAGTTACTGTTTCCTTTGTAGGTATATAGTTACTGTTTCCTTTGTAAGTGTATAGTTACTGTTTCCTTTGTAGGTGTGTAGTTACTGTTTCCTTTGTAGGTATATAGTTACTGTTTCCTTTGCAGGTGTATAGTTACTGTTTCCTTTGTAGGTGTATAGTTACTGTTTCCTTTGTAGGTGTATAGTTACTGTTTCCTTTGTAGGTGTATAGTTAATGTTTCCTTTGTAGGTGTATAGTTACTGTTTCCTTTGTAAGTGTATAGTTACTGTTTCCTTTGTAAGTGTATAGTTATTGACCCTCATATAATAGGTATAACCGAATCCTGGACCACCACCGATATATCAGATGCTGAATTGGGACTGACAGGATATGTAATGTTTAGAAAAGATAGAATAGGAAGAAAGGGAGGTGGAGTTATTTTATATATTAAAGAATCTATTCAGGCTTATGAAATAAAATTAGAAAGAGAAGCAGATTGCGAAGAAGCTGTTTGGTGTAACATAGTTACAGGAAACTCAACGTTAACAGTTGGGTTAGTTTATCGAAGTCCAAACATAAGCATAGAAGAGAATGAAAAAATACAAAACGCTATAAGGGAAGTAAGCAAACGGGACTGTATTATTATGGGGGATTTTAACCACGGGCATATACAATGGAAATCTCTACAGAGTATGGGGAGTGAGGACCACAAGTTTTTAGTTTTAGTTCAAGATACATTCCTTTCTCAACATGTGCTAGAACCAACCAGGGGTGAGAATGTGTTAGACATAGTTTTGTCCTCACAGAATGAATTAGTTGACAATGTCAAGATATGTGAGCCACTGGGGAGCAGCGATCACAACCAGATACATTTTATCATCAAAGTAAAATCAGAAAGGAATAGTAAAAAGCAGTATAGGAGAAATTTCCACAAAGGAAGGTATAAGGACATGAGGAAATATTTAGCAAAGATAGACTGGAATAACACACTGAAAAATAAGACGGCAACAGAATGCTGGAATGTATTAAAGAGTGAAATTAAGTGCATAGTCGATAAATTTGTACCCTTCAAAAAACAAGGAAAACGGTCCAAAAAGAAACACTTATCGAAAGAAGCCATTAGAAAAATTAAGTATAAACAAATGATGTGGAAGTCATATAGACGTACTGGAAATGACGAAGACTACAACATTTATAAAGAAGCACTAAACCAAGCTACAGCTGAAATTAGAAATTCAAAGAGAAGCTATGAACATAAATTAGCTTGTAATATAAAACATGACAGCAAGAGTTTTTATGCGTATGTTCGAAGCAAACAGAAAGTTCAGGATAAGGTCGGTCCTCTAGAAGATAGTGCTGGAAATATAATATCAGAGGGATTCTTAATGGCAGAAGACCTGAATGAGTACTTTAGTTCAGTGTTTACCAGGGAAGATATTAGTTCACTGCCAGTACCAGAGGCTAAGTTCAAGGGGGCAGATTCAGACTACTTAGGACAATTAATTGTAACCCCGGAAATGGTAGGTAAGAAAATAAGGGCTATGAAGGATAATAAATCACCTGGAGTGGATGGTATTCCACCCAAACTACTATTGGAAATTGTAGAACAAATTAGCATACCGCTTGCAACAGTTTTCAATTTGTCATTAGAAGAGGGAGTGGTTCCTTTAGAATGGAAAGAAGCAAACATTATACCGTTATTCAAAAAAGGTTCGAGAAACAAGTCAGAGAACTATAGACCAGTGAGTTTAACATCAGTGATTTGTAAATTGTTAGAAAGACTAATTAAAGATCACATGGTGGATTTTCTTGTTAAACAAAACTTGATAAACCCATCTCAACATGGTTTTTTTAAAGCGAGGTCATGCTTAACAAATATGTTATGTTTTTTGGAAGACATCACTAAGTGGGTAGATGAGGGATCACCAGTAGATATCGTCTACTTAGATTTTCAAAAAGCTTTCGACAAAGTACCACATCAAAGATTACTGCTTAAACTAAAGGCCCATGGTATAGGAAATGGTATAATAAACTGGATAGAACAATGGTTGATTGACAGAAGACAACGTGTAGTAGTTGATGGGGAGGCTTCAAACTGGAAATCAGTATTGAGTGGGGTACCACAGGGATCAGTATTAGGTCCTATATTATTCTTAATATATATCAACGATTTGAATGATGAAATAACAAGCAAGGTGTTGAAATTTGCGGATGATACAAAAGTGTTTAGAACGATTAAAAGTGATGGAGATAGACAGCATTTACAAGATGATCTTGACAGGTTGATCAAATGGTCTGAAAAGTGGCAAATGCTGTTCAATTTTGGGAAATGTAAATGCCTCCACACAGGACATGGGAACGAAGAAGTAGAATATACAATGGGGGGTACTGTACTAAGTACTACTGTAAAAGAAAAAGGACTTAGGGTTAACCATTAGTGCTGATATGAAGGTTTCAGAGCAGTGCGGAATTGCAGTTTCAAAGGGAAATCAAATCCTTGGATTAATTAGGCGAAATATAACGTAAAAGGAAAAAGAGCTAATAATACCGCTGTACAAAACAATAGTTAGGCCTCATTTAGAATACTGTATTCAAGCGTGGAGGCCATATCGCAGGAAGGACATAGATATGCTAGAAAGAGTGCAGAGGAGAGCAACTAAAATGATACCAAAACTGAGGGATCTTAGTTACGAAATACGCCAAAAAAATGCGGTTTAACAACACTAGAGACTGAGATTGAGAGGAGATCAAATAGAAGTGTTTAAAATATTGAATGGTTATGAAAATATTGATAGAAATATTTTTTCTCAGTTAAGAAAGATAGAAGGACTAGAGGACATGAAGTTACATTAGCAAAGGAGCAGAATAGATTAGATATAAGAAAGTTTTCATTTTCACAAAGGACTGTAAATTAATGGAACAGATTATCTGCTGATTGTGTGGGTGCTAGTAGCGTGAATATGTTTAAAAAATAAAATCGACACATACCTCAGACGGGCGGGATACACATAGATAAAAGGGTCGGACTCTCGATAAGCCAAAGGGCTTCCTTGTCCACCTGCCACCTAGAGTTAATTCTCTGGGTGGCAATCTTGTTAAATCTTGTTAAATCTATTGTTTCCTTTGTAGGTGTATAGTTACTGTTTCCTTTGTAGGTGTGTAGTTATTGTTTCCTTTGTAGGTGTATAGTTACTGTTTCCTTTGTAGGTATATAGTTACTGTTTCCATTGTAGTTATATAGTTACTGTTTCCTTTGTAGGTGTATAGTTACTCATTCCTTTATAGGTGTATAGTTACTGTTTCCTTTGTAGGTGTATAGTTACTCATTCCTTTATAGGTGTATAGTTACTGTTTCCTTTGTAGGTGTATACTTACTGTTTCCTTTGTAGATGTTTTGTTACTGTTTCCTTTGTAGGTGTATAGTTACTCATTCCTTTATAGGTGTATAGTTACTGTTTCCTTTGTAGGTGTATAGTTACTGTTTCCTTTGTAGGTGTACAGTTACTGTTTCCTTTGTAGGTATATAGTTACTGTTTCCTTTGTAGTTATATAGTTACTGTTTCCTTTGTAGGTGTATAGTTACTCATTCCTTTATAGGTGTATAGTTACTGTTTCCTTTGTAGGTGTATAGTTACTCATTCCTTTATAGGTGTATAGTTACTGTTTCCTTTGTAGGTGTATAGTTACTGTTTCCTTTGTAGATGTTTTGTTACTGTTTCCTTTGTAGGTGTATAGTTACTCATTCCTTTATAGGTGTATAGTTACTGTTTCCTTTGTAGGTGTGTAGTTACTGTTTCCTTTGTATGTGTATAGTTACTGTTTCCTTTGTAGGTGTACAGTTACTGTTTCCTTTGTAGGTGTATAGTTACTGTTTCCTTTGTAGGTGTACAGTTACTGTTTCCTTTGTAGGTGTATAGTTACTGTTTCCTTTGTAGGTGTACAGTTACTGTTTCCTTTGTAGGTGTGTAGTTACTGTTTCCTTTGTAGGTGTGTAGTTACTGTTTCCTTTGTAGGTGTACAGTTACTGTTTCCTTTGTAGGTGTGTAGTTACTGTTTCCTTTGTATGTGTATAGTTACTGTTTCCTTTGTAGGTGTGTAGTTACTCTTTCCTTTGTAGGTGTATAGTTACTGTTTCCTTTGTAGGTGTGTAGTTACTCTTTCCTTTGTAGGTGTATAGTTACTGTTTCCTTTGTAGGTGTGTAGTTACTCTTTCCTTTGTAGGTGTATAGTTACTGTTTCTTTTGTAGGTGTGTAGTTACTCTTTCCTTTGTAGGTGTATAGTTACTGTTTCCTTTGTAGGTGTACAGTTACTGTTTCCTTTGTAGGTGTGTAGTTACTGTTTCCTTTGTATGTGTATAGTTACTGTTTCCTTTGTAGGTGTACAGTTACTGTTTTCCCTTTAATAGGTGTATGGTTACTGTGTTTCCTTTGTAGGTGTACAGTTGCTGTTTCCCCTTTATGGGTGTATAGTTACTGTTTCCACGCTGGCAAGGTGTACACGATTCTGTTTCCTTTGTGGGTGTATGCAGTTACTGTTTCCTTTGCTTGGGTGTGTAGTTACTGTTTCCTTTGTATGTGTATAGTTACTGTTTCCTTTGTAGGTGTGTGAGTTACTCTTTCCTTTGTAGGTGTATAGTTACTGTTTCCTTTGTAGGTTATTGTAGTTGCTCCTTTTTTTTCCTTTGTAGGTGTATAGTTACTGTTTCCTTTGTAGGTGTGTAGTTACTCTTTCCTTTGTAGGTGTATAGTTACTGTTTCTTTTGTAGGTGTGTAGTTACTCTTTCCTTTGTAGGTGTATAGTTACTGTTTCCTTTGTAGGTGTACAGTTACTGTTTCCTTTGTAGGTGTGTAGTTACTGTTTCCTTTGTATGTGTATAGTTACTGTTTCCTTTGTAGGTGTACAGTTACTGTTTCCTTTGTAGGTGTATAGTTACTGTTTCCTTTGTAGGTGTATAGTTACTGTTTCCTTTGTAGGTGTGTAGTTACTGTTTCCTTTGTATGTGTATAGTTACTGTTTCCTTTGTAGGTGTATAGTTACTGTTTCCTTTGTAGGTGTATAGTTACTGTTTCCTTTGTATGTGTATAGTTACTGTTTCCTTTGTAGGTGTACAGTTACTGTTTCCTTTGTAGGTGTATAGTTACTGTTTCCTTTGTAGGTGTATAGTTACTGTTTCCTTTGTAGGTGTACAGTTACTGTTTCCTTTGTAGGTGTGTAGTTACTGTTTCCTTTGTAGGTGTGTAGTTACTGTTTCCTTTGTAGGTGTACAGTTACTGTTTCCTTTGTAGGTGTGTAGTTACTGTTTCCTTTGTAGGTGTACAGTTACTGTTTCCTTTGTAGGTGTGTAGTTACTGTTTCCTTTGTATGTGTATAGTTACTGTTTCCTTTGTAGGTGTACAGTTACTGTTTCCTTT
>CM034541.1:34610507-34651170 GCA_020002185.1 Paraescarpia echinospica
ATGGAACAGATTATCTGATGATTGTGTGGGTGCTAGTAGTGTGAATATGTTTAAAATAAAATCGACACATACCTCAGAAGGGCTGGATATATGTAGATAAAAGGGTTGGACTCTCGATAAGCCAAAGGGCTTCCTTGTCCACCTGCCATCTAGAGTTAATTCTCTGGATGGCAATCTTGTTAAATCTTGTTAAATCTTGTTAAATAACGTTCTTCCCTTGTTGTTCTCATTATGTTATTATATATTATTTGTCTTAATTTTATTTGTATGATTTGTAACGAGTTACACTAAATTAGATTTGATTTAATTAGGGTCTTCTTCCGTTGACGAGTCTGTCAATTTCACGTTTAGCGTCACGAGTGTTCAGGTGCTACCGACACAGTCGCCGCTTCGCTTGGTTTGAGTCGCCACTCTTTCAGCCGAGTTGTTGCTTAACCAGGACGTGGTCAAGCCCTGGTGATCAATGTCCATGAAATGTGTCTGTCCCGCAGAACCCCACATTTTGCACCCCTTCCTGTTCGGCCGAGAAACATTCGTCTCAGAACTTGTAGATATACTCCCCAGTCCACGCATCACGCCTTGCCTTCCTCCACAAGGCGTTGACGTCATACCTTGTGAAGTAGCTCTGTTAGAACCGATACTGTAATAATCGACTGATAATGTAATAAGTGCCCGATACTGTAATAAAATCAACTGATTATGTAATAAGTGCCCGATACCGTAATAAAGTCAATCAATAATGTAATAAACCTCCTGCCCGATACTGTAATGATTTTTGACCAATAAAGTAATAACATGGAAATTTCACGTGGACTTAGTCGATTTCGTGGATTTCGTCCGTTTCGTCCATTTCGTCCAGTTCGCAATTCTTCAGATGGCTATAATCAAAACATGCACATTTGCCCTTCACATTGACGCGAAAGTAGTCACAATACCTGAAATAAACGCATTGTGACACAAATTGCAAACTGACTTGTCTAGCAGCTCCACAAACTCTGACTCCTTGCATATCTACAATGATAAGCCTATTATGTTTCCAGTAATGATCTTGAGTGTAATTTTGATAAATTAAAGAGTAACAATTTCCACACAGACAGAAAAATTCATTTTATTTCGTAGTATTCTTTCAACGTAACTGTAATAACTATACTACCCTGAGGTATGTTCTCATCACCAAATTGTAGGCCTAATTGCTAGTATTACGGACATTACAAATGCATATCACATAATTGCGTCAAGAGACTAAACTGGCATTTCCATCGTATATGCAGATAAAATAAAGATAATATGGAGATCACATAGTTACACAAACGACTAAAATTATATCTTCGTCATTATTTGCAAATAAATTAACGATATGTGCATCACAAAATTAAGTATAAAAACTAAGTAATGATAATAATGATGCTGTTGTTATTGGCCTATTGATGTCTGAAAATAAATAAGGTCACAAAGTGACGATAATACTATTGCACTAGTCGTGCATCAAACGAGACAAAACAAAAACAAAAAACGACTTTGTGATCATGAACTTAATGCACACTAAAGTATGTGGATAGACAGCACACATTATAATAAATATTGCTCTACAAATGATAGGCACATATAGTTGAAATATCCATTTCTGGAAATGATCACAATAGTAGCAAACAATATATATATATATATGCTCTCTCTGAGAAAAAAACGAATTGATTGTTCCTAAAACGCATCATCAGCATGGCCTAATCTGAGTCGCCAAAAATATCAGTTACCCTATAGTGCAGGAGTTTTAGGCCAACATACCATCGAACCTTAAAGTCGAAAACAAAAAGCTGATTTTTGCACGACAGATCCATGAAAGTGTCTCGAATAACACACTAAAATACCCCAAGAATCCTCCTTGAACTAAACGCAGAAAATCAAGATGGCGTCCGAGAGGACAGAAACCCGTTTTTAGCTGTAACTTCTTAAGCACTTGAGGCAGTAAGCAAATGTTAGTGTCTATGGTGGGGTTTTTGACCATGTCCGATCTAATGAACATCACTAAAATGTCATAAAGTCATCAAAACATGCATTTTGTTTTTCTTTTTTACTATAATCGGGTGATACCAGTCACTTGAAGAGACTTCTCGAGTCAACTCGGAACTCGCAGGACCAGACTGTAGTGGCAGTTGATGAACCAGTGGTTGCATTCAGCAACCGTGTCCAAGGGATGTTAGCTGAGGCTGCTGGGAGGAGCAGAACTGCGAAGCTGTGGGTGCAGTACATAATGTTGGTCGGCCTACTCAAACTCTTCATATTCTCCACGCGCATCGACAACTTTATCTTGCACCTTGCTTGTATAGCGGAAATGATTCCAGTAATCAACGCCGCTGGCCACTTCGCCTACGCCAAATGTGCCCGTCTCTATCTTTAGCAAATGGGAAATCTGAAGCAGGTGATGCCTGAAGCTGAGTTGAAGATGTTTGCTGAGAAGTGAATGTTCGTTGCTAGAAGGACAGACCATTTCTATGGCGGTAACTTCATGGATCAACTGATCGCGCAATGTCTGATGAGACTGCTGAAGGTAAATGGAGGCATTACTCACGGTCGTGGCAGCACGGATTCTACTTTGGCAAAGTTCACAGGCGCATTACCCAAATGCTTTCCGATATGTGCAGCGCTTGGGGAGTTTGCTAGTGTGAACTCATCAACGTCTGATCAACACCGGGATTTGAGACCTGAGTCGGTGCGTCACTCTCAAAAGCACTGTAAGCTGTTCACCGACTTCTTCCACCTTTCCCATCTGACATCAGCGCTCTCATCGACATATCAACAGGAGTAGTCGCGGCTCTAAATGTCAACTGTGGTGACACTTTTGAAGCCTGGAAGGCTGCAGCAACAACACTGGTTGATGAAGGGGTGACAGGATCATCAACATGGCTGCGCGTGTTCATGAGCTTACATGCAGGGACCAGAAGTGCGCAATCAACCCAAATCTCCTATTTCAGCGAATAACAGTTGTTATAGACAACCACCAAGAAATGGAGGAGTTCCTCACATATGAGCTCAGCCAGCAGCCCCAGCTCTATGTCAGCATGGTCTGCTCAGAAAGAACAACAAGAGTGATATGTCCATTGCCCTAAAGGAATCTGTGGAAGAATGCAATCTGACTACTTCGGACAACATCACTGTGGTGGTTGGTGGTGGTCATTTGTTGAACACCGTCAAGTGGCCGACTGACGCATCCTACCACGAGATTGCTACCAACTACGTGAAACATGTCTGCATCCAATTCACAGGTATGCCAGTCATAGTGGTGTTTGACGGTTAGTGCTCGGCAAAACCCTCCACAAAGAACGCTGAACACCAGCGCCGCTCGCAGAAAACGGCTTCCCGTGACATCCTGTTTGTTAAAAACATGAAACCGTTCGTCCTCCAGCACAGCTTTCTCGGGAATGCAACCAACAAGACGCGCCTTATAGATATCGTTACGCAATGTCTTGCAAACGAGTGTGTCCACCGCAAGCAGGCCGAATGAGACGCGGGTAGGCTGATTGTCTCGACAGCCCTGGAGATTTCCACCCCAGTCCTTATTGTTGCCACCGACACCGATATCCTAGTAATGCTAGTGAACCAAGTGAGTGGCACACGTGGTGTGTACATGGGGCGATATCTGTCTTCCTGTGTCAATGTTCTGGATATACAGGATCGGAACTGCTACGATCCACCTGCTCTTCGTCCATGCTGTTTCTGCGTGTGACAGCGCGTCTACGCTCTTCGGCAAGGTAAAAAAGACCGTGTTGAATAAGGTGATGGATAACGCAGAGAACGTAGGCTACCTGGAGGTGTTCAATCACACTAACAGAACACAAGAAGAAATCGCATATGCTGGTGACCGGTTTTTGAAAACCCTGTATGGAGGTGACCAGAATACCACGCTGGATGCCCTGAGATATAAGGTAAATCCTTATCATAACTGTATAAATATTTATTATGGACAGGTATGTTCACATGTAGCCCTGCATGAAGTTCTTGGGATTGCTCAAAGCGCTTTGTACTTACACATGTGTCCGTTCTTCAACGTGGTACCGATTGCAACATGTGTCTATGCACGTTTGTAGATGTGTTGATAGCTCTACGGGAAAGCCATCAGGAAGTATACATTATCCTCTGTGTTCCGACTGGAGACGCTGCCGCCGACAACTGCCGCTGCCCGGCAGCATTCATTCCGCACGTACCACACAGTGCAGCAGTGGAGTGGAAACACCCTGCCTCCCACTGACTGGGTAATTTTATCAGTTCTAATCACACATTTTAAGTTGGAATTTGTGTTCAAATTGGGACGCCAAAGGTATACTCGGTTACATAGGTTTGTCCTGGATGGAGGGCTAGTCATTGCAAGATGACGAACTGTGCCCTCTAACAAGCGAGAAAGCCCCAGCCCCAAGCAAGCTCCTACGCAAGGTATCGTGCGGATGTAAAAGCCAGTATGGAAAGGCCTGCGGCTGTCGGAAGGTGGGACTCTCCTGCACCCCTATGTGTGCATCCTGCAGAGGGCAATCTGCTCTAACATCTTCACGCAGGACGAAGCATAGACGCACACATAGACGGTCTGGGGTTGGTGCAGTTGCTTTCAAGTTTGCTTTATATCAGTGTATATGAGTGTATATCACGCTGAAGTTGCTTATACTATCTAGTGTCATAATTAAGCTGTTGATATCTGAACCTTTAACCTGCCCATTTTAACTTGAACAATGTGAAATATTGCTTAAAAAGCATGTTCTGTTGATTCAATTATATTTTAAATGTGTCCATTGGAGAGATCATGGTTAAAACCCCCACTGGATATCTTTGTATGTCTTCTGTGTCTAATAGTTTTTTGTAAACACAGCCGTTTTATCGAATTTCATCATTTTCGGGATGCCATCTTGAATTCTGCGGTTAGCTCAAGGAGGATTCTTTGAGACTTTTAGTATGTTATCTATGACATTTTCAGGGATCTGTGGTGCAAAAATCAGCTTTTTGTTTTCGACTTTAATGTTTGACCCTAAAATTCTTGGACTACTATACCAACCGAAAGAGACTCGACTGCCAGAGTGAGCCAGGGTTGTACCATTGGGAATGTCCTGACACCACCTTTCGTACCCTACAAGCTAAGCCACTTCCTGGACGGGCCTCCCGCATCAGTCTTCTGATGCTCACGGTGTTGTCACAATCAGAATCAAAGTTCAAAACTTCTGTTAAAGTAACCGAAATGTGTAATAGCGTGGTCGAGAACAACCGGTTTGTCAGGTGAAGAACTGCTAATTCCCTGAAAGTAAACGACACGCGATTTATGATGCCAAACATTATCAAATCGGATGCGAGTTTCACATGTATGATATGTGAACATATTTCATTCGGGAATAGTGGCGGATTGCTCATTAGATCATCATCATCATCAACACCATCTCTGTGTACTGTTTCGCTGCGAGTACTTTAAACAACTTCGTGACTTGTTCTAGTCCTGTCATCGTCACTATAATCTAAGTCCGGAAAATCGTCGATCTTTCATTTATCGTCAACTGATCTATCTTCAATATGTTCTTTCCCACCGTCAGTTAACCACCCTCTCTGCCCTCGTCCTCACTGTCAGCTAACTCTATTCCATCTTCTTCACGGCCGTCCCTACTCTCAATCAACCTCTTCCATTGCCATTAAGTTTTTTATCTAGTTCATCATTACGGTCCTCACTACCCGCTCTGTCAAACATGGAGTTGACTCTCGCCACGCCCTCGTCTGAGCCCTCAACGCTGAGATAATGTTCACCCCGTCCTTCTCCAAGGTGGGCGAGATACAGTGTAGGAACGTGCTCATCATATTTGCCAGTCGTGGAAATAATAGAATACCAGCAGGTCCCAAAGACAACAAAACTATAAACTGTACATTGAAAAAAAATCACTGTGCATCTCTGAAGGGTAATATGGTCTCATAAGTACCGTCTTAGACCATCGTTTGAAGATGTGACATTAAATCCTGATTATCCAAAAAGTTAATTAGCGATGAACAATCCCTGAGGTGTGGGTCGTACTGCTCAATGTCCCTGACGATCTCTGCACGTAAAGTGCGTCCAGATCTCAAAATTCCGACGCGGCTGAGCTGGTCGACTATTGTCTCGAACTGGTAATTTCCATTCGGTTCTGGGTTGTACCGTACCTTGAAGTCATGGCGATCAAGCCAGTCCATTTCGCCCGTCGGACCCATAGGTATGTAATAAGTATCACGATGTTGTTGGCGCATAATTCGACGCCTCTTCTCACGATATCTGGTCAAACTTGTAATGTCGCTAACAAACTTAAATTTGAGTTCCTTCTGCCGGGTAATGGGGAATATGAACTGCACGGAATTGTCCCACAGAAGCCATAGGCCATGCACGCACCTAGAAATTTGGCCCGAGCCCGGTGTAGTAAGTTGAAAACACTACCCCTTGAAAACATTACAGTAGTGTTTTGAGCGTACTGTCAAAACACGTACTACTTCAAAACAGTGTAGTACTGTTACGTTCAAAACACTAACCCTATATTTTTCTCGACTTTTCAATTTCAATGTGTTTGGGGCCATTCATAATGTACGTCTAGCTTAAATTTGGTGGCAGGTCGGGGGTCTCCGGGCAAGCGATAAAAGCTTTACATGGGGTAGGATATCTTGGTAATGAGGGTTACGTAAATATTAAAAACAAAGCTATTGACACTGATGTTATTTTAAACTTCGTCGTGTTAGCGACAAGTTCGTGGAGTGCACGAATTAGAGTAGCGTCATTTCATTATCTTAAATTGCTTATCGCCGGCGGGGGACGTCTGGGGGAAACGTCCGGGGGATGTTCGTATTGAAAATATTGGGTGGGGTGGGCGAAGTTAATAGTTGTGGAGATGGACTTGAGGCTCATGTATGGCTTTATTCCCAAATATCCTAAATACACCGCTGTTGGCATAATCAGACAATCATGTTAGTATAATTACTGGCTCGATATATCTATGTTAGTCAAATGAAACATATATTTTGATGTATTAGTTCATAAGTATAGGCATACAGTGGGGTCGTCGGTGTAATCGTTGAGAGCTTAACCCTAACCATAAACAAACCGAGTTATTACCAACCCCAACCAATCGTCTGATTATCACACTAACTATTTATTCTCGTCGTCTGACTAGTTTCAACGATGAAGCTATAATTAACCTCAACCTCAACGATAACTAAATCAAACCATAACTCATTATAATAATGACATTAAACATAATTAATATTTATGTCATTTAAATTAATTATTTATTTCCGTTGTCTAATTGGCTCCAACGATTACGAGCTCGACCCTAGGTTAGCGTATGGGATGATTCTCAAAAAGGTGTCTAATGTCATTGGCTTGTAAAATATACTGACAGCAATGTTTTGAAATTGGGTAGTGTTTTGAACTTAACAGTAGTGTTTCGAGGGTACGCTCAAAACACTTCGGTAGTGTTTTGAAAGTACGCTCAATCACCAACGTAGTGTTTTTCAACAGGGTAGTGTTTTGAGCGTCCTACACCGGTCCGCACCTAACAGTTAGAGACAAGACACAGCCCCGCAACAACAGTTAACGCTCGACCCGGAAGCTTAATTTTAAGCTCGGGCCCGGTCGGAGTATAATGAGATTAAAAAGTATTCATCGAAAATACGACAGACGAAATGGATGGAATGGACTAATTCCGAGAAATCTACGAAATCCACGAAATCGAAGTCCACATGAAATGTGTACGTTATTACATTATCATTAAAAAATTATTACGGTATCGGGAAGGAGGTTTATTACATTATCGGTTGATTTTATTACAATGTCGAACACTAATTACATTATTAGTTAATTATTACACTATCGGTTGTAACAAACTCCGTGCTTTCTCCTGGCGCCTGGCACCGGGCGCAGCTAATGACATCAATCTAGAGTCCCTGGATAGACTCTACACCAGTCTAGAGTCCCTGGATAGACTCTACATCAGTCTAGAGTCCCTGGATAGACACTACATCAGTTTCAACACCCCTGTCATATCCTCTTGCGAAATGCTGGAATTTACACTGTGCTAAAATCTACCACCACTGGCTTGCGAGGATGGTGTCTGGTGATCCACTCATATCCCCGGAACAGCCTCACAAATTGCTTCACAATATTACCGAATCAGTCCTTAATAGCTATGACAGTCTCCACTCGGGCACTCCAGGGATTCCATTGGGTATTGTACTTCCGTTTAGCTATGACAGTCTCCCACGCGGGCACGCCATGGCTTCCACTGGGTACGTGTTGTACTCCCGTTTAGCTATGACAGTCTCCACTCAGGCACTCCAGGGCTTCCACTGGGTGTTGTACTCCCGTTTAACTATGACAGTCTCCACTCGAGCACTCCAGGGCTTCCATTGGGTATTGTACTTCCGTTTAGCTATGACAGTCTCCACTCGGGCACTCCAGGGATTCCATTGGGTATTGTACTTCCGTTTAGCTATGACAGTCTCCCACTCGGGCACGCCATGGCTTCCACTGGGTACGTGTTGTACTCCCGTTTAGCTATGACAGTCTCCACTCAGGCACTCCAGGGCTTCCACTGGGTGTTGTACTCTCGTTTAGCTAAGACAGTCTCCACTCAGGCACTCCAGGGCTTCCACTGGGTGTTGTACTCTCGTTTAGCTATGACAGTCTCCACTCAGGCACTCCAGGGCTTCCACTGGGTGTTGTACTCTCGTTTAGCTATGACAGTCTCCACTCGGTAACTCCAGGGCTTCCACTGGGTACGTGTTGTACTCCCGTTTAGCTATGACAGTCTCCACTCGGGCACTCCAGGGCTTCCATTGGGTGTTGTACTCTCGTTTAGCTATGACAGTCTCCACTCGGTAACTCCAGGGCTTCCACTGGGTGTTGTACTCCCGTTTAACTATGACAGTCTCCACTCGAGCACTCCAGGGCTTCCATTGGGTGTTGTACTCCCATTTAGCTATGACAGTCTCCACTCGGGTACTCCAGGGCTTCCATTGGGTGTTGTACTTCCGTTTAGCTATGAGAGTCTCCACTCGGGCACTCCAGGGCTTTCACTGGGTGTTGTACTTCCGTTTAGCTATGACAGTCTCCATTCGGGCACTCCAGGGCTTCCACTGGGTGTTGTACTTCTGTTTAGCTATGACAGTCTCCATTCGGGCACTCCAGGGCTTCCACTGGGTGTTGTACTTCCGTTTAGCTATGACAGTCTCCACTCGGGCACTCCAGGGCTTCCACTGGGTGTTGTACTTCCGTTTAGCTATGACAGTCTCCATTCGGGCACTTCAGGGCTTTCACTGGGTGTTGTACTTCCGTTTAGCTATGACTGTCTCCACTCGGGCACTTCAGGGCTTTCACTGGGTGTTGTACTTCCGTTTAGCTATGACTGTCTCCACTCGGGCACTCCAGGGCTTCCACTGGATGTTGTACTTCCGTTTAGCTATGACAGTCTCCACTCGGGAACTCCAAGACTTCCAATGGGTGTTGTACTCCCGTTTAGCTACGCTACGCCTTGCCTGTTTTAATTTCTCCAATCGCAGAGTTGAACGTGCAAACAAGAGATACCGTTTTAATTGCCCCGAAGAATGTCACATAAATGTCGTTCCTGACTGGTAAGTTGAACAACAGCCATGTTCAAATTGTGGTTGTCAACACGGAAGAGCAGAATTGTGGTTGTCAACACGGAAGAGCAGAATTGTGGTTGTCAGCACGGAAGAGCAGAATTGTGGTTGTCAACACGGAAGAGCAGAATTGTGGTTGTCAACACGGAAGAGCAGAATTGTGGTTGTCAAAACGGAAGAGCAGAATTGCATATGTAAGTTGACGATTCAGCGCCCCCCAGACCTTGCACCCGGGTGAGAATGCATCCCCGACCCCCGGCTTACTACGCCACTGAGCCACGTCTTGGCTTAGTGACGTCACAGTATCATAGGCAGTAGTCGGGTCAACAAACACAACCCACTTCTGAGGCCTGACTCAAACCCTTCCTCGACGTCAAGTGTCAGTTTGGCCACGTGGTCAGCGGTTGATTGACCTCAGCCTGGTCATTGGCAACCATCAGCCGGCATATGTTGATAAAAGCACGTGATATCTGTTCCCCTAAACAATTTGCACAATACTGTGGGCCGCTTTCTGAAGCTATGTTATGGTCGGTTCAGACGGCCATACGAACGGTGGCTATGCTATGGTCGGTGAAAGGAAACGTTAATTACACACATACAAAGGAAACCATAACTACACACCTACAAAGGAAACAGTAAATACACACCTACAAAGGAAACAGTAACTACACACCTACAAAGGAAACAGTAACTACACACATACAAAGGAAACAGTAACTACACACCACCTACTAAGGAAACAGTAACTACATACTTACAATGGAAACAGAAACTACACACTTACAAAGGAAACAGTAACTACACACCTGCAAAGGAAACAGTAACTATACACCTACAAAGGAAACGGTAATTACACACCTATAAAGGAAACAGTAACTACACACCTACAAAGGAAACAGTAACTACACACCTACAAAGGAAACAGTAACTACACACCTACAAAGGAAACAGTAACTACACACCTACAAAGGTAACAGTAACTACACACCACCTACAAAGGAAACAGTAACTACACACATACAAAGGAAACAGTAACTACACATCTACAAAGGAAACAGTAACTACACACCTACAAAGAACACAGTAACTACACACCTACAAAGGAAACAGTAACTACACACCTACAAAGGAAACATTAACTACACATATACAACGGAAACAGTAACTACATACCTACAAAGGAAACAGTAACTACACACCTACAAACGAAACATTAACTACACATATACAACGGAAACAGTAACTACACACCTACAAAGGAAACAGTAACTACACACCTACAAAGAAAACAGTAACTACACACATACAAAGGAAACAGTAACTACACACATACAAAGGAAACAGTAACTACACACCTACAAAGGAAACAGTAACTACACACCTACAAACGAAACAGTAAATACACACCTACAAAGGAAACAGTAACTACACACCTACAAAGGAAACAGTAACTACACACATGCAAAGGAAACAGTAACTACACACCACCTACAAAGGAAACAGTAACTACATACTTACAATGGAAACAGAAACTACACACTTACAAAGGAAACAGTAACTACACACCTGCAAAGGAAACAGTAACTATACACCTACAAAGGAAACGGTAATTACACACCTACGAAGGAAACAGTAACTACACACCTACAAAGGAAACAGTAACTACACACCTACAAAGGTAACAGTAACTACACACCCACAAATGAAACAGTAACTACACACCTACAAAGGAAACAGTAACTACACACCTACAAAGAAAACGGTAATTACACACCTACAAAGGAAACAGTAACTACACACCTACAAAATAAACAGTAACTACACACCTGCAAAGGAAACAGTAACTATACACCTACAAAGGAAACGGTAACTACACACCTACGAAGGAAACAGTAACTACACACCTACAAAGGAAACAGTAACTACACACCTACAAAGGAAACAGTAACTACACACCTACAAAGGTAACAGTAACTACACACCCACAAATGAAACAGTAACTACACACCTACAAAGGAAACAGTAAGTACACACCTACAAAGAAAACGGTAATTACACACCTACAAAGGAAACAGTAACTACACACCTACAAAATAAACAGTAACTACACACCTACAAAGGAAACAGTAACTACACACATACAAAACAACGGAAACAGTAACTACACACCACCTATAAAGGAAACAGTAACTACACACATACAAAGGAAACAGTAACTACACATCTACAAAGGAAACATTAATTACACACATACAAAGGAAACAGTAACTACACACCTACAAAGGAAACAGTAACTACACACCTACAAAAGAAACAGTAACTACACACCTACAAAGGAAACGGTAATTACACACCTACAAAGGAAACAGTAATTACACACCTACAAAATAAACAGTAACTACTCACCTTCAATGGAAACAGTAACTACACACATACAAAACAAAGGAAACAGTAACTACACACCACCTACAAAGGAAACAGTAACTACACACATACAAAGGAAACAGTAACTACACACCTACAAAGGAAATAGTAACTACACACCTACAAAGAACACCGTAACTACACATCTACAAAGGAAACAGTAACTACACACCTACAAAGAACACAGTAACTACACACCTACAAAGGAAACAGTAACTACACACCTACAAAGGAAACATTAACTACACACATACAACGGAACACAGTAACTACACACCTACAACGGAAACAGTAACTACTCACCTACAAAGGAAACAGTAACTACACACCTACAAAGGAAACAGTAACTACACACCTACAAAGGAAACAGTACACGCAGCCGTCTGAAGTGGACTGACATATTTCAGTTAAAATGTAATCATATATGTCGGTACGCGCGATTACCTTTGTTCCGTGTCTGCGGCTAGCCGGGCGTAGAAGGCACGGATCTACGTTCACCGATTAAACGGGGTGATTAGAAACGTGTTGTTGAATGACTGGTGGAGCTATTCGGGTTGATATGAATCACTGCTGAAACGTTTCCAAACAAGCACGTTTATGCTGCGGAGATCGTGGAAGGAGATCCATGTTGGTATCAAGCCGCTTCTACGATTCACCGCAGTGTATACAATTCTTAGTACCACGGCAGTGCATTTTGAAAGCTATTGGTGTATTGTAATCCTACGTCCATACCTACGTCATATCTCGTGTACGGGCCATCACGATCCTAGATTACCCAGGCACCGTAGTGTGGCGCCACCAATTTTCGCTATGTCTAACCTCCTAGGGAAAACGTCTCAAATGATGTAAACGACATCTATCAGTCATCTTTGAACAGTTGTTTTTTGGGTAAGTTGGCGACTTATAAAAATGACGTAAAACATACTGATATTATATGTTTTTATGACGCACAAACAACGTATAAATATTTACGTAAAAACGAGATGCAATTTAGACTTTCACTGGCCATTTAATTTCCTCAAGTAAGAGCAAACTTTTCTTTAGTTTATACAGAGTATTCGAACCAAATTTAACATTGGATGACACTGAAACCGTCACGTAACAAAACGAAACGAACTACTACACGCAACGTGTAGGTGACGTCACGCTAATAAAATCCTACAAATAAACAATAATAATACACCTTTTCGCAAACTGCTATGGTTTTATTTTATGTACACCAATTAGAAATGAATTTCCTTTATATAAATTACTGATTATAATTATAAAATACAGCACTAATACAGACTCTAGTGCTGCACGGTTTCCGATTAAGTGAGGTACAGCAGACGTGAAAAGGTGTCGGAACGTCAAAACCTATTAAATGGAGAGAGAAGAGGGATGTAGTTGATTTTGGTTGAGTGTAGTTTTAGTCTATGTGAGTGATGTTTGAGTCTGTGAGTGCTGGTTGAGTCTGTGTGAGTATTGGTTGAGTCTGTGTGAGTGCTGGTTGAGCCTGTTTGAGTGCTGGTTGAGTCTGTGAGCGCGGGTTGAGTCTGTGAGTGCTGGTTGACTCTGTGAGAGTGATGGTTGAGTCTTTGTGAATGTTGGTTTAGTCTGCCGAATGGCTGTTTGAATGTAATAGTTCAGCTACTAATTAAGCGTCGACATTCCCACGCTCCAGGGCAGGTTTCACGTAGCGGCTAAGAACGTCCTTAACGCCAAGATGACTGTCTTAGTTAATTATGTGTTTTTTAAATATAAGCGAACGTATAAGTTTACGCAAACACGTGACGCTATGTAACTTTGTAACTTTAAGTATGCTTCAAGTAACCGGCCCAGGTCCACTACTGGCTCACCCTCGTTGACGGGCAAGGATTGTCAACAGCGATAAATAACGTTCTATCTACGCGCATCTTTTTATCATTGCCATGTTCCCGATCTAAACCACGATGTTATCGTTACCCTGTATTGTGACCTGTCGTGACAGCCTCTGGCCAGGTATGTTATCGATAATAATATATAAGGGCGCCGAAGGCGTGGAAATCGACATAGCGATACGGCGCGACATTTGGCCGCCTCAGTTACTTGTGCACATCCGGTTTAGTTTGTTGATAGCAGTAATTTATTAACAATTCCTGGCGCGTATAATATAGCAACACAGTCTACTAGAAGTAAAGCCGTTCCCGAATACTTCTAATGTAACTCGGAGTCAGGCTCTACGCAGTTTAGTTCTATCACTGCAACTAATCGCCTTACCAGGTAAGCAACATTCATTGGGTATAGATAGATGTCTTTAATTCTCCTATCTATGTCTAAATATCGTCAACATCACTTTACGTTTTTGTGTGGTGTCCGTTGGATCAGAATTACAACTTCTACAGCAATGTTTCTAACGACATCCTACAAGTTTGGGTACAAAATGACTACATAAATGGATAAATAAAACACCGACATACGACAGCTGAAATATCTTAATTTGTTTCATGTCGTATGTCTTCATGGCCTCCCGGAAATAATAGCCGACAGACCCGCTGTTTTTGTGCATATGGGCGACGTCTCAAAATGACGTAAAGCGTCGTCTATTAGACAACTATTAGCAGTTGTTTTTGGTCATATCGGCGATGTATCAAAATGAAACGGCGTCTATTAGATGTATTTTTATTACACATAAAATACATCTAAATATTTACGTAAACAGTAGATGCATTTTAAACTTTCACTGTATACTTAATTTCCTCAAATAAGAGCAAATTTACTTGTTTCAGTTTATTCCAAGTATTCGAACCAACTTTTTCTTTGGATGGCATTGAAACCGCCCAGTAACAAAACGAAACGAACTGCTACACAAAAAGTGTCGGTGACGTCACGCTGTTCAAAACCCACAAATAAAGAATGATAGTACATCTTTTTGCACACTTTGATGGTTTTATTTTATGTACACCAATTAGAAACGAATTTTCATTATATTAATTACTAATTATAAGTATACCATACAGCACTAATACAGACTCTAGTGCTGCACGCGGTGTAGCGTGGATCCCACACGCACCCAGAGGCGGTTTCCGATTAAGTTTGGACCAGTACAACCGAGGCGAAAAAAGTGTCGGAGCGTCGAAACGTGTTAAATGGAGAGAAAGAGAGAGGGGGAGAGAGAGAGAGAGAGAGAGAGAGAGAGAGAGAGAGAGAGAGAGAGAGAGAGAGAGAGAGAGAGAGGAGAGAGAGAGAACGGGGGGAGAGTTGATTTTATTTCAGTTTTGATTGCGTTCACTCACAGACTCAACCAGCACACAAACAGGCTCAACCAGTGATTTTTGTTGAGTCTGTGAGTGTTGGTTGAGTCTATGTGAGTGTTGATTGAGTCTGTGAGTGTGTGAGAATGCAGGTTGAGCATGTGAAAGTGCTGGTTGATTCACTTAGAGTGCTGGCTGAGTTAGTGTTAGTGTTGGTTGAGTGTGAGTGAGTGATGTTTTAGTCTGTGTTAGTGATTTTTGAGTCTGTGTGAGTGCTGGATGAGTCTGTGTGAGTGTCGGTTGAGTGTTGGTTGAATCTGGGTGAGTGTTGTTTAAGTCTGTGTGAGTGAAGGTTTAGTCAGTGAAAGTACTGGTTGAGTCTATGTGAGTGCTGAATGAGTCTGTGAGAGTGCTGGTTGTTTAGTCTGTGTGAGTGTTGGTTTAGTGAGTGTATGTTGAGTTTGTGTGTGCTGTTTGAGTCTGTGTGAGTGCTGGTTGAGTCTGTGTGGGGGGTGGTTGAGTCTGAGTGAGTGTTGGTTGTGTCTGTGTGAGTGCTGGTTAAGTCTGTATGAGTGCTGGGTAAGTCTGTACGAGTGCTGGTTAAGTCTGTGTGAGTTCAGGTTAAGTTTGTGAGTGTGCTGATTTAGTTTGAATTAGTACAAATTGAGAATGTGAGAGTGCCGGTTGAGTCTATTTGAGTGATGGTTGAGTCTGTGTGAGTGATGGTTGAGTCTGTGTGAGTGATGGTTGAGTCTGTGTGAGTTATGGTTGAGTCTGTGTGAGTGATGGTTGAGTCTGTTTGAGTGGAAGTGGAAACAGCAGAACAGAGATAGATCTGCTGATTGTTAGAAGCAGCCAGTTGAACAAGGTAAGGGACTGCAAATTTCTGGCAGGAGAACTCATAACTAACCAACATAAACCATTGCTTTATGAAATGTGGATAGGAAGAGGCAAACAGAGGTAATCAAATGGTGGACACTTGAAGGAGAGGGAAGGCCCAATACAACATCGAAGTAGAGAGGAACTTCAGGCTACTCCAAGAACAAAGGGATGGTATGGAATCAGAGTGGAAAGCACTTAAGGAAGGCTATGTTAGAACAGCTGAGGAGATATGTGGCTGAACATCAGGAAAGCCCACACAAAGTCGAAAGAAGAAAGAACAGTGGTGGCGGAACCAGGAAGTTGAACAAGTAATACGAGAAAAAAAGGAGGCACTGAAGTGTGTGGAAGAAGCGAGTGATGAAGAAAAGACAAGGCTGAAGCAGAAGTACCGAGAGAAGAAGAAGGCCGCAAATAAGGCAGTTGCTAAAGCAAGAGATAAAAACAGCAGGAATTATATGAAAGGATTGAAGAAGATGAAGGGAAAAAATTGATCTTCAAATTTGCCAGGGATAGAGACAGAGACAGCAAAGATACTATACGAACATCAGCAATGAAGAGAAGCGACGGGACACTGGTCACTGGAGCAAAACAAGTGCTGGATGTTTGGGAGGAATTCTTCAAGAAATTACTAAATCCAGGGGGATAATATGAGATAGAGATACCTCATACTGTAACGAGAGAGCTGGAGGTGAGGACAATAACAGAAGAAGAGGTGGAGAAAACAATAAAGAAGATGAAAACCGGAAAGGCTGTAAGAGTGGGTGAACTCTCAGAGGAAATGGTGAAAGCAAACAGACTAGTTGGAATCAAGTGGCGAAGAGGAATGATTGTGCCGATATGGAAGGGGAAAGGGGACATCCATGACCCAAGGAGATACGGAGGCATCACATTACTGAGCCAAGCCTTGAAACTATAGTTGAGAGCAAAATCGGAGAGAATCAGCTGGGATTTAGGAAACGGAGAGGAACAGATGGTGGATTGTTTGCCATGAGACCAATTGTCGAGAAGAAGAGATAATTTTAAAAGGATGTAGCATTCGGTTTTGTAAATCTTTGGAAAAGGCATTTGACACCGTGCCGAGAGAACTCGCATTTGCAGTTATGAGATGGATGGAGGTTGGAGAAGCAGAAGTCAGAATGGTGGAGGAAATGTACAGGGAGACAACAGCGGCAGTGAGAATCGAAGGAGAAATATCGGTACAATTTGGAGTGGAAGTAGGACTCAGACAAGGACATGCCTTAAGTCCCCTGCTTTTCATTATGGTGATGGACCTGATCAGTGGAAATATATCGGAGCAGAAAGAACTTAACAAGATACTGTATGCAGACGACCTAGCAGTGGTGTCTTACAATAAAGAGGAACTACAGAAAGCATTGCAAGAATGGAGTGACACCTTCAGAAAACATGGCCTCCAAATGAATCTGGAGAAGACTGAAGTAATGTGGATAAGTGAACAGGAGGTAGATCTGCATGTATTTGTTGACGGAAAGACCATTAAACAAGTGAACAGCTTTGTATACCTGGGCGGTAAAGTGTGTGAGGATGGAAGGAGTAGTAAACAAATACAGAGGAGGGTGCAAGCAGGAGCAGCAGCATGGAAGAGGGTAGAAGGCATTATGTGGGACAGGAAACTGAAGAAACAACTGAAAGGTAAAATGTTGGAAGCCTGCGTTGTACAAGCCTGTATATTATGGGTTGGGAACACTGCCACTGATAGAGAGACAGGAGGAGAAACTACAGGTGGCAGAATATAACTGGGTCATAAGAATATGTAGAGTGACGCGAGAGGATAGAAGGAAGATGAAGGAATTGAAAGAGGAGATTAGAATGAAGAAACACCTAAAGAGGAGAGTTGCCGGATACAGAATGAGATGGAAGGGACATGTACAAAGAATGGGTGAAGACAGACTGCGAAAAAGAGCGTGGATAGTAGAAGAAGGTGGCACACCACGGAGAGGAAGACCAAGGCAGAGATGGAACGACAACATAAAACGAGACCTGGGGAGGGCTGGCGTGAACAGCCATGAATGATGGCCACTGCGGACGAGAGACAAAGAGGTGGAAAGAACTGATAAGAAAGCAGAAGAAGCTACCAAGTGACGTGGACCGCTTGGACTAGCTTCTAGTTAAACGGCGACATTCCCACGCTCCAGGTCCACCACTGACTCACCCACGTTGACGGGCAAGGATTGTCAAAAGCAATAAACAACGTACTATCTACGTGCATCTTTTTATCAATGCCATGTTCCCGAACCAAAGCGCGATGTTATCGTAACCCTGTATTGTGACCTGTCGTGACAGCCTCTGGCTAGATGTTATCGATAATAACATATTTCGGCGCCTAAGGCATTGAAATTGACGTAGTCATACTGCGCGGCTTTTGGCCGCCTCAGATACTTGTGCACATCTGGTTTAGTTTGTTGATAGCAGTAATTTATTAACAATTCCTGGCGCGTATAACATAGTAACACAGTCTACTAAAAGTAAAGCCGTTCCCGAACACTTCTAAGGTAACACGGAGTTAGGCTCTACGCAGTTTAGTTCTCTCACTGCAACTAATCGCCTTACCAGGTAGCAACATTCATTGGGTCTAGATAGATTTATTTAATTCGCGAATATATATATATATATATATCGACAACATCACTTGACGTTTTTGGGCGGTGTACGTTGGAACAGAATTACAACTTCTACAGACATGTTTCTAACGACATCCTACAAGTTCAGGTACAAAATACTACTTAAACGGATAAATAAAAGATGGACATTCGACAGCTGAGATACCGTATGTCGATCTTCATGGCCTCCCGGAAATAATAATTGATAAACTCGTCACAAGAATATTCAAAGAAAGAATTACACCACAGATAATGCAATACATAGAAGAAAACATTTTGTTAAGTACAAAGCCGTGTGGTACATATCACAATTCAATTATTCAACTTACATAAATTCTACACAATAACGACGTTTTCCACTTGTATCTAAACCTGCAATGCCATTTGATATAACTGTTTAAAATGGCACAAGCTGCATGTATTTTCATGTATTTCTAATCTTGACATAAATTTATATGTAATATATTGGCTATTCGGTGATCTCCTCAACATAAACGTGTGGCTAGCACTACAGTCTCTATATTGGCTATTCGGTAGTCTCCTCTGCATACATGTGTGGCTAGCACTGCAGTCTCTATGTTGGCTATTCGGTAATCTCCTCTGCATAAACGTGTGGCTAGCACTGCATTCTCTATGTTGGCTATTCGGTAATCTCCTCTGCATAAACGTGTGGCTAGCACTACAGTCTCTATGTTGGCTATTCGGTAATCTCCTCTGCATAAACGTGTGGCTAGCACTGTAGTCTCTATGTTGGCTATTCGGTAATCTCCTCTGCATAAACGTGTGGCTAGCACTGCAGTCTCTATGTTGGCTACTCGGTAGTCTCCTCTGCATAAACGTGTCGCTAGCACTGCATTCTCTATGTTGGCTATTCGGTAATCTCCTCTGCATAAACGTGTGGCTAGCACTGCATTCTCTACGTTGGCTATTCGGTAATCTCCTCTACATAAACGTGTGGCTAGCACTGCATTCTCTATGTTGGCTATTCGGTAATCTCCTCTGCATAGACGTGTGGTTAGCACTGCATTCTCTATGTTGGCTATTCGGTAATCTCCTCTGCATAAACGTGTGGCTACCACTGCAGTCTCTATGTTGGCTATTCGGTAATCTCTTCTGCAAAAACGTGTGGCTAGTACTGCAGTCTTTATGTTGGCTATTCGGTAGTCTCCTCTGCATAAACGTGTGGCTAGCACTGCAGTCTCTATGTTTGCTGTTCGGTAATGTCCTCTGCATAAACGTGTGGCAAGCACTGCAGTCTCTATGTTGGCTATTCGGTAATCTCCTCTGCATAGACGTGTGTCTAGCACTGCATTCTCTATGTTGGTTATTCGGTAGTCTCCTCTGCATAAACGTGTGGCTAGCACTACAGTCTCTATGTTAGCTACTCGGTAGTCTCCTCTGCATAAACGTGTGGCTAGCACTGCAGTCTCTATGTTGGCTATTCGGTAGTCTCCTCTGCATAAACGTGTGGCTAGCACTGCAGTCTCTATGTTGGTTATTCGGTAGTCTCCTCTGCATAAACATATGGCTAGCACTGCAGTCTCTATGTTGGCTATTCGGTAATCTCCTCTGCATAAACGTGTGGCTAGCACTGTAGTCTCTATGTTGGCTATTCGGTAATCTCCTCTGCATAAACGTGTGGCTAGCACTGCAGTCTCTATGCTGGTTATTCGGTAATCTCTGCATAAACGTGTGGCTAGCACTGCAGTCTCTACGTTTGCTATTCGGTAGTCTCCTCTGCATAAACGTGTGGCTAGCATTGCAGTCTCTATGTTGGCTATTCGGTAATCTCCTCTGCATAAACGTGTGGCTAGAACTGCAGTCTTTATGTTGGCTATTCGGTAATCTCCTCTGCATAGACGTGTGGCTAGCACTGCAGTCTCTATGTTGGCTATTCGGTAATCTCCTCTGCATAAACGTGTGGCTAGCACTGCAGTCTCTATGTTGGCTATTCGGTAGTCTCCTCTGCATAAACGTGTGGCTAGCACTGCAGTCTCTATGTTGGCTATTCGGTAGTCTCATCTGCATAAACGTGTGGCTAGCACTGCAGTCTCTATGTTGGCTATTCGGTAATCTCCTCTGCATAAACGTGTAGCTAGCACTGCAGTCTCTATATTGGCTATTCGGTAATCTCCTCAGCAAAAACGTGTGGCTAGCACTGCAGTCTCTATGTTGGCTATTCGGTAATCTCCTCTACATAAACGTGTGGCTAGCACTGCAGTCTCTATGTTGGCTATTCGGTAGTCTCCTCTGCATAAACGTGTGGCTAGCACTGCAGTCTCTATGTTGGCTATTCGGTAGTCTCCTCTGCATAAATGTGTGGCTAGCACTGCAGTCTCTATGTTGGCTATTCGGCAGTCTCCTCTGCATAAACGTGTGGCTAGCACTGCAGTCTCTATGTTGGCTATTCGGTAGTCTCCTCTGCATAAACGTGTGGCTAGCACTGCAGTCTCTATGTTGGCTATTCGGTAATCTCCTCTGCATAAACGTGTGGCTAGAACTGCAGTCTTTATGTTGGCTATTCGGTAATCTCCTCTGCATAGACGTGTGGCTAGCACTACAGTCTCTATGCTGGTTATTCGGTAATCTCCTCTGCATAAACGTGTGGCTAGCACTGCAGTCTCTATGTTGGCTATTCGGTAGTCTCCTCTGCATAAACGTGTGGCTAGCACTGCAGTCTCTATGTTGGCTATTCGGTAATCTCCTCTGCATAAACGTGTAGCTAGCACTGCATTCTCTATATTGGCTATTCGGTAATCTCCTCAGCAAAAACGTGTGGCTAGCACTGCAGTCTCTATGTTGGCTATTCGGTAATCTCCTCTGCATAGACGTGTGGCTAGCACTGCAGTCTCTATGTTGGCTATTCGGTAGTCTCCTCTGCATAAACGTGTGGCTAGCACTGCAGTCTCTATGTTGGCTATTCGGTAATCTCCTCTGCATAAACGTGTGGCTAGCACTGCATTCTCTATGTCGGTTATTCGGTAATCTCCTCTGCATAAAGGTGTGGCTAGCACTGCAGTCTCTATGTTGGCTATTCGGTAATCTCCTCTGCATAAACGTGTGACTAGCACTGCAGTCTCTATGTTGGCTATTCGGTAATCTCCTCTGCATAAACGTGTGGCTAGCACTGCAGTCTTTATGTTGGCTATTCGGTAATCTCCTCTGCATAAACGTGTGGCTAGCACTACAGTCTCTATGTTGGCTATTCGGTAATCTCCTCTGCATAAACGTGTGACTAGCACTGCAGTCTCTATGTTGGCTATTCGGTAATCTCCTCTGCATAGACGTGTGGCTAGCACTGCAGTCTCTATGTTGCCTGATGGCAGTTTTTGTGTGGTTCCACCACAAATGACAAGTATACACGGGAGAGCAACATTATTTAAACAGAATAAATTTGACAGCGTGTGAGTACATTCGAAATTTACGAACAAATACATTACCACGTGCATATTACTGATGTCTTTGTAAACACCTTTACCTTACTGTTCCGTTTAAGTTGAAAGGTAATCTTCATACAAAATGTAGGGTCATTCGACATGAAATCAACGAGCATTATTCTTCACCCTTGCAATTTTAATGAAATTTGGCACAAATGTTGGGCCCAGTGGCGGATTAAAACATTCGTGGGCCGCTTCATGAAACTATGCTACATAGTAGCGAACACCGTGCTTCGTGAAGACATCCGAAATGTCTAGTCCACAAGCGAACACATATTGAATACTGGTAATCAGTGTTCAATAATAACAACGCAAAAGCATAGCTCACGCGGAGAACTAGGCACAGGAGGAAGATATCAGCTGTTGTCATGCTGTATGATAGTGTGTTTAGCCGTGTAGCTCAATAAAATACTATTTTAGCATGTAAATTGCTTCCGGACTCGGTTACTTTCATAGTTTTGAAAATATGGCAAGCTACGTTGTTTGGAACGGAGCTAAATTAGGGCCACAACATTTTATTGGCCCAAAGTAGTTCTGTTAGTTATGTTGGTTGACGGGATGCCATGGTGGTTGAAAGTTATGATAGTAATATTTATCAAACGTTGGAAAACACAGTATCGATACATAGGTTGTACCACCTTTCCCCGTGCCGTGGCTGCCTTATCGGGTACTAAATATACCCAAGATAGAATTTAGATACAGACAACGGAATGTTAATTTGCCAGATGTGTTCTATACTTCTTCTTTTTTAGTTTTAGCTTAACCTATCAATTGTAATGGATATTTTTAGACTTAATTGTTTTTATTATATTTATTTATTGATCTTTTATTGTATGTTCGTGGGTATGTTTGATGGAACTGTATGTTTTGACACCAAGTCACATTCCTAATTGACATATATTTTATGTCAGTAATGGCAATCTGTATAATTTGCTCGCAGATGTTCGCTGTTTGTTTAACATAACGAAGCTAACAGGGGTCGTTCTATAAAACGAGTCTAGGGGGTGTACAAAAACATCCACTGGCAGCCGACCTAAATCGTGTAGAAATGTTTTCACTGTCTCGCCGCCATAACTTCAGCTTCTCCGCGCTTGCTCGCTTCACCTTATTGTAATCTGAACGGGAGCACATTTCAAACAGTCTAAGGGGCACGGTCACGTGGGCCCATTAAACAATTCTACGTGCTTGTAAAATTACAAAGGTCTAGGCGGAGACACGTGACCCCAGTCCCCCTGGATCCGCTTATGAATGTGAAGTTCACGCCCATTGTTAGGCCCTAGTCGTGATAGTGTAGAACTGTCAAATGATATTCGTATTGCTCTACTATTGACACGAGGGTAGATATAGAGGCATATTGTGTCAGCGTCTACTTCATGGTGCCAAGTCCAAGACGCAGGGGCCGTTTTCCCGAAGTATTTGAAGCGCGCACGTGGTTCTTGCGATTGTTAGGTTACGTTTTCCGTATTACGCGCACATTACGTTGTAGAGTGGTTTGTGAATACAGGTCTGTGCGATGCGCCAAGTGCTGTAATGTAGTTTGTAGTGCGCAGTTTGTGCATCATACTCTCGCTTTCAGCTACAACCGCCAGATAGATCCTTGGAATGAAAAGGGAGCCTAGTGCGTAAGTCTCCCCTGCTGGTACATAGCCAAGACTCTAGCTAAACCTCCTTGGGAGGTTAAAAGTGTGGGGCGGAAGACCATTAAATGGTGGAATTGTCACGGGGACACAGCTAGTGCATACGGAGATAGAGTGGCATCAGAGTATGTGAAACTGCGGCCAACAATAGGAACAGTGGAAGAAGAATGGAAATTGCTTAAAGATGCTTAAAGATGCTTTCATTGGAGCAGCTGAGGAGCTCTGCGCAAGAACATATATTAAGGGAGGAGCATCCTCGAAGAGCAAAGACCAGACATGGTGGACTGAAGAAGTAGCCAAAGCAATTGAAGAAAAGAGAGAGGTATGGAAGGAGATATAAGTGGTCAAAGGGAATGGCAGACAACCTGATATAGCAATACAGCACCAGTATGGACAGAACAAGTAAGCAGCTAGGAGTGCTGGAAGAGGAGCTGTATAGAATGCTTGATGAGGATAGCGGAAAGAAGCTGATCTATAAGATGGTCCATCAGAGGGATGAGTACAGCAAGGATGTGGAAGCTGGAACAGTGATCAAAGACAAGAACGGAAAGCTAGTGACAGACAGGAAAGAGGTGCTACAGGTCTGGGAGGAGTATTACAAGGCACTGCTAAACAAAAGGGAAAACAGAGAACTGGATCTACCGAGTGCAGTTGAGGGAGAAGTAAAGGTGGAGGAGATTGTGGATGCTGAGGTAGAGAGAGCAATGAAGAAGATGAAGAGAGGTTGAGCAGCAGGTATTGATGAAGTGTGAGTGGAGATGCTCGTGGTGGCTGAAGTAGTTGGAATATGGTGGACAGAAAGATTGCTGAACACCTGCATGAAAGAGGGGAACATCCCAGAAGAGTAGAGAACGGGGCTGATTGTCCCAGTATGAAAAAGGGAGACGTGCATGACCCTGGAAAATACAGAAGCATTACTTTGCTAAGTCATATGGTGAAGATGCTGGAAAGAATCCTGGATGGCAGAATACGAGCAGTAGAGGAGGGGGAAATCGGTGAAGAACAGAAGGGTTTTAAAACAGGAATTGATGGGACGTTTGTCCTGAGACAGCTAGTGGGAAAGAAATTGGAGGGATAGGAAGATATGGAGGTAGAATTCATAGACCTGGAGAAATCATATGATACTGTACCACGAGAGATGGCGAAGGCGACACTGAGGTGGATGGGGGTCCCACTGGCAGAGGTCAGAATGGTAGAAGGGACATATGAAGAAACAAAGAGCAGGGTGTTGTGAGGACCGGGAGTGTCAGGAGAGTTTGAAGTAAATTTTGGCCTGAGACAGGGGAGCGCCCTGAGCCCACTGTTATTTATCGCAGTGGTGGAACTGATAAGCAGAAAGACTGGTATGAGAGATATCCTCTGGAAGCTACTGTGTGCATACGATCTGGCAGTGGTAGCGGACGGGGAATCCGATCTCCAAGAACAACTGACAGAGTGAAAGGATATGTTCAGCAGACATGAGCTGAAAGTTAGTTTGGAGAAGACGGAGGTACATTGGGGGCAACAAAACAAAGAGCTGGAAATACACCTGGCGGGGAAGAAACTAAAACAACGAGACAGCTTTGTACACCTCGATATGCGGGGACGGTAACTCAGACATTGATATTCGCAGGAGGATAAAATGCAAGGGCAAACGCTTGGAGGATAGTTGAAGGAGTGATGGGAGGCAAGCGCACGTCGCGTAAACTCAATGGAAATGTGCCCTGTTCACGTGTTACCCTGACATACCTGTATGGCCTAGAAACGATGGCACTAACAAAGAAACAACAAGAGAGGGTGCAGGTTTGTGAAAACAACTGAGTAAGAAGAATTGCAGGAGTGAAGAGAACTGATAAGCGAAGAATACATAACACAACACAGCATAACATAATACAACATAACACAACATAACACAACATAACACAACATAACACAACATAACACAACATGACATAACATAACAACACACAACACAACATAACACAACACAGCATAACATAATACAACATAACACAACATAACACAACATAACACAACATAACACAACATAACACAACATAACACAACATGACATAACATAACAACACACAACACAACATAACACAACACAACATGACACAACACAACATAACAATATAAATCCAGATAACACATAACATAACACCACATAACACAATACAACACAATACAACACAATATAATATAACATAACACGACATAACATAACACCATTCAACACAAC
Source organism: Paraescarpia echinospica (assembly GCA_020002185.1). Classification (NCBI taxonomy): domain Eukaryota; kingdom Metazoa; phylum Annelida; class Polychaeta; order Sabellida; family Siboglinidae; genus Paraescarpia; species Paraescarpia echinospica. Next base: position 34,636,560 of record CM034541.1, read on the forward strand.
ATAACATAATATAACACACAACGACATAATATCACACAACATAACACAACATAACATAATATAAATCAACACAACATTACATAACATAAAATAACACAACATAACATAATACAACATAACATAATATAATACAACTCGATATAACATAGCACCACACAACACAACATAACACAACACAATATAACATAACATAACACAACATAGCACAACATAACAAAACACAACACAACATAACATGATATAGTATAACACAACACAACATAATATAACACAACATAACATAAAATAACACAACATAACATAATACAACATAACATAACACAACATGACATAACATAACACCACACAATATAACATAATAGAAACGAATCATTACATATCCAGATAACACATAACATAACATAACACAATACAATATAATATAAAATAGCTCAACACAGCATAACATAACAACATAACATAACTTAATATAACACAAAACAACATAACACAACTTAACATATTATAACACAACGCAATATAATATAACACAATACAACATAACACAACACAACATAACACAACATAACACAACATAACACAGCATGATATAACACAACACGACATACTATAACAAAATATAACACAACAAAACACGACATAACATAATATAACACAACACGACATAACACATCACAACATAACATAATATAACACAACATCACATAACGCAACTTAACACAACATAACACATCATAACATAACACCACACAAAACAAGACAACACAACATAACATATCATAATATTACACAACACAACATGATATAACACAACACGACATAACACAACACATCACAACATAACACTACAAAACATAACACCAAACAACACACAAAAAACACAACATAACATAATATACCACAACACGACATAACATAACACCATACAACATAACATAACACCACACAACACAAAAACATAACACAACAAAACATAACACAACAGAAAACAACATAACATAATATTACACAACATAATATAACATAATATACCATAACATAATATAACACATCACGACATAATATAACACAACACGACACAACGTAACTTAACACCACAAAACATAACATAATATAACACAACCCGACATAATATAACACAACAAAACACAACTTAACATAACACAACACAACGTAACTTAACACCACAAAACATAACATAATATAACTCAACACAACACAATATTACACAACATAACATAACACAACATAGCACAACATAACATAATATACTATAACACAACTCGACATAGTATAACACAACATAACATAATATAACACAACATAACATAATATAGTATAACACAACAAAACATAGCACAACATAACATAATATAGCACAACACGACGTAATGTAACACAACATAATATAACACAACACAAGATAACATAATATAAGACAACATGACATAATATAACACCACACAAAACAAGACAACATAACATAATAGTACACAACATAATATACCATAACATAATATAACACATCACGACATAATATAACACAACACGACATAACATAACACATCATAACACAACATAACATAATATAACTTAATATAACACAACATAACATAACACAATCTTTATTACTTCTAGTTGACAATTCGTTCTGCCACATGCTCTCATAGACAGAGAACGATGACGTAGGCGGGCAAGTGATGGGTGGATGAATGGAATGTGAGAGATGGGAGTGACGACTGAACGAACTGACTGATCGGTAAAGGCAACGTTAAAAAAAGGCAAGATTGTCGGCTCATTGACTGTTGTATAGGGAAATGGTATTATGTAGAAATGTTCTTTTATATATTTATGTTCTTGCTTATACTGAGCTAAGGTAATTCGTAGGATGAGAAGAAAAAAAAAGTAACTACACACCTACAAAGGAAACAGTAACTACACATACACAAAGGAAACAGTAACTACGCACCTACACAGGAAACAGTAACTACACACATGCAAAGGAAACAGTAACTACACACCTACAAAGGAGACTGTAACTATACAACTACAAAGGAAACAGTAATTACACACATACAAAGGTGACAGTAACTACACACTTACAAAGGAAACAGTAACTACACACCTACAAAGGAAACAGTAACTACACACCTAAAAAGGAATCAGTAACTACACACCTACAAAGGAAACAGTAACTACACACCTACAAAGGAGACTGTAACTATACACCTACAAAGGAAACAGTAATTACACACATACAAAGGTGACAGTAACTACACACTTACAAAGGAAACAGTAACTACACACCTACAAAGGAAACAGTAACTACACACCTAAAAAGGAATCAGTAACTACACACCTACAAAGGAAACAGTAACTACACACCTACAAAGGAGACTGTAACTATACACCTACAAAGGAAACAGTAATTACACACATACAAAGGTGACAGTAACTACACACTTACAAAGGAAACAGTAACTACACACCTACAAAGGAAACAGTAACTACACACCTAAAAAGGAATCAGTAACTACACACCTACAAAGGAAACAGTAACTACACACCTACAAAGGAAACAGTAACTACACACTTACAAAGGAAACAGTAACTACACACTTACAAAGGAAACAGTAACTACACACCTACAAAGGAAACAGTAACTACACACCTACAAAGAAAACAGTATCTACACACCTACAAAGGAAACAGTAACTACACACCTACAAAGGAAAAAGTAACTACACACATACAAAGGAAACAATAACTACACACCTACAAAGAAGATAGTAACTACACACCTACAAAAGAAACAGTAACTACACGCATACAAAGGTGACAGTAACTACACACTTACAAAGGAAACAGTAACTACACACCTACAAAGGAAACAGTAACTACACCCCTAAAAAGGAATCAGTAACTACAAACGAAACAGTAACTACACACCTACAAAGGAAAGAGTAACTACACACCTACAAAAGAAACAGTAACTACACACCTATAAAGGAAACATGAACTACACACATACAAAGGAAACAGCAAGTACACACATACAACGGAAACAGTAACTACCCACCTACAAAGGAAACAGTAACTACACACCTACAAAGGAAACAGTAACTACACACTTACAAAGGAAACAGTACACCCAGCCGTCTAAAGTGGACTGACATATTTCAGTTCAAGTGTAATCATATATGTTGGTGCGCGCGATGTCTTTTGTTGTCGTGAACAAAGAGTTCCGTGTCTGCGGCTGGCCGGGCGTAGAAGGCACGGATCTACGTTCACCCAATTAAACGGGGTGATTAGAAACGTGTTGTTGAATGACTGGTGGAGCTATTCAGGTTGATAAGAATCACTGCTGAAACGTTTCCAAAAAAGCACGTTTATGCAGCGGAGATCGTGGAAGGAGATCCATGTTGGTATCAAACCGCTTCTACGATTCTCCGCAGTGTATACAATTCACAGTACCACGGTAGTGCATTTTGAAAGCTATTGGTGTATTGTAATCCTACGTCACATCCCGTGTACGAGCCACCACGATCCTAGATTACCCAAGCACCGGAATGTGGCCCCACCGGTTGTCGCTATGTCTAACCTCCGATGGACAACGTCTCAAATGACGTAAACGACACCTATCAGACGTCTTTGAGCAGTCATTTTTTGGTTATGTTGACGACTTATCAAAATGACGTAAAACATACGTCTATTAGATGTTTTTTATGACGCACAAAAGACTTCAAGTAAGTGCTAGCTTTTTTTTAGTTTATTCCAAGTATTCGAAACAACTTTAACTTTGGATGACTTTGAAACCGTCACATAACAAAACGAAACGAACTGCTACACGCAACGTTTAGTTGACGTCACAGTGTTCAAATCCCAAAAATGAAGAATAAGGATAAGGATGATTTTATTTTCCCAACAGCATTACAAAAATACAAATTATGTGTAATTATATACACACATACACGTATTACATACATATACATACATACCGGCATATACAGTAATATTGAAATGTGAAATATATAATACAACTGAAAATATGCAATCAACAGAATATAGTATACATTTTGCAACAAAATAAAAAAAATAAAAAACAGTTGCTGTGGGATGGGAGACTCCTATTAAGATCAAAACTGATCGCTATCATAGGAGCCACCCACAAAAAAAATTATTATTGTACCAAATCCTAGGATTTATATAACAAAATATAATGATTATGTCAAACATTAAAAAAAGAAATGTAATTATCTTCTCTTACATAATGTGTATGATGGTTGTTTTGTTGATGTAATGTGCTTCGTAATGTGTTGAGTTCGCGTGTACGCATGTATGCGACTATAAAAATTTAAAAGACACATTTTTATTAACTGTGTTTCTCATTTATTAATTTAATTGGCATATATAGCAATTTAGTATATTGCACGTGACGTTGTATTTTTGTAGCATGTGGTTTTTAGCATAACTGGAGAATCCTTTCAAACTATGGGTCACTATCTAATCTTTCACAAAATCAGGGATATTATTTATAACATGTGGTAAGTTATATTTAAGACACTTTTTTTGCAAATTCATGTTTAGTTCTGAATAATAGTACACCTTTTCGCAAACTTCTATGGTTTTAGTTTATGTACACCAATTAGAAATGAATTTCCATTATATAAATTACTGATTATAATTATACCATACAGCTTTAATACAGACTCTAGTGTTGCACGCGGTTTGGCAAGGATCCAACACGCACCCAGAGGCGGTGTCCGATTAAGTGAGGACCAGTACAGCCGACGCGAAAAAAGTGTCGGAACGTCGAAACCTGTTAAATTTTAAATGAAGAGAGAGAAGGGGTGTAGTTGATTTTGGTTGAGTGTTGTTTGAGTCTATGTGAGTGATGTTTCAGTCTGTGTGTGTGCTGGTTGAGTCGGTGTGAATGTTGGTTTAGTCTGTGTGGGTTTTGGATGAATCTGTGTGCGCTGGTTGAGTCTTTGTGACTGTTTGTTGAGTCTTTGTGAGTGCTGGTTGAGTCTGTGTTAGTACTGATTGAGTCAGTGTGAGTGGTGTTTGAGCCTGGGTGTATCCTTGTTGAGTCTGTGTGAATGTTGGTTTAGTCTGTGTGAGTGCTGGTTGAGTCTGTGTGAGTATACAGGTTGAGTCAGTGTGAGTGCTGTTTGAGCTTGGGTGTATGCTTGTTGAGTCTGAGTTAAAGCTGATTGAGTCTGTGTGAGTGCTGATTGAGTCTGTGTGTGTGCTGGTTGGGTCTATGTGAATGCTGATTGACTCTGTGTGTACTGGTTGAGACTGTGTGAGTGTTGATTTAGTCTGTGTGAGTGCTAGTTGAGTCTGTGTGTGTACTGGTTGAGTCTGTGTTAGTGTTGGTTGAGTCTGTGTGTGTCGTGGTTGGGTCTCTGTGTGTACTGTTTGAGTCTGTGTGAGTGCTGCATGAGTATGTGTGAGTGTTGGTTTAGTCTGCCGAATGGCTGTTTGAGTGTAGTAGTTCAGTTGCTAATTGAGCGTCGACATGGCAGGTTTCACGAAGCGGCTAAGAACGTCCTTAACGCCAAGATGATTGTCTTAGTTAATTATGTTTTTTTTTTATAAATATAAGCGAACTAAAAAGTTTACGCAAACACATGACGCTAAGTAATTGTGTAACTTTAAGTATGCTTCATAAAACCGGCCCAGGTCCATTACTGGCTCACCCACGTTGACGGGCAAGTATTGTCAACAGCGATAAACAACGTTCTATCTACGTGCATATTTGTATCAACGCCATGTTCCCGATCCAAACCGCGATGTTATCGTAACCCTGTATTGTGATATGTCGTGTCAGCCTCTGGCCAGGTATGTTATCGAGAATAACATATTTCGGAGCCTAAGGCGTTGAAATTGACGTAGTCATACTGCGCGGCTTTTGGCCGCCTCAGATACTTGTGCACATCTGGTTTAGTTTGTTGATAGCAGTAATTTATTAACAATTCCTGGCGGGTATAACATAGTAACACAGTCTACTAAAAGTAAAGCCGTTCCCGAACACTTCTAAGGTAACACGGAGTTAGGCTCTACGCAGTTTAGTTCTCTCACTGCAACTAATCGCCTTACCAGGTAGCAACATTCATTGGGTCTAGATAGATTTCTTTAATTCGCGAATATATATATATATATATCGACAACATCACTTTACGTTTTTGGGCGGTGTACGTTGGAACAGAATTACAACTTCAACAGACATGTTTCTAACGACATCCTACAAGTTCAGGTACAAAATACTACTTAAACGGATAAATAAAAGATGGACATTAGACAGCTGAGATACCGTATGTCGATCTTCATGGCCTCCCGGAAATAATAATTGATAAACTCGTCACAAGAATATTCAAAGAAAGAATTACACCACAGATAATGCAATACATAGAAGAAAACATTTTGTTAAGTACAAAGCCGTGTGGTACATATCACAACTCAATTATTCAACTTACATAAATTCTACACAATAACGACGTTTTCCACTTGTATCTAATCCTGCAATGCCGTTTGATATCACTGTTTAAAATGGCTCAAGCTGCATATATTTTCATGTATTTCTAATCTTGACATAAATTTATATGTAATATATTGGCTATTCGGTAATCTCCTCAGCATAAATGTGTGGCTAGCACTACAGTCTCTATGTTGGCTATTCGGTAGTCTCCTCTGCATACATGTGTGGCTAGCACTGCAGTCTCTATGTTGGCTATTCGGTAATCTCCTCTGCATAAACGTGTGGCTAGCACTGCAGTCTCTGTGTTGGTTGTTCGGTAATCTCCTCTGCATAAACGTGTGGCTAGCATTGCAGTCTCTATGTTGGTTATTCGGTAGTCTCCTCTGCATAAACATGTGGCTAGCACTGCAGTTTTATGTTGGCTATACGGTAATCTCCTCTGCATAAACGTGTGGCTAGCACTGCAGTCTCTATGTTGGCTATTCGGTAATCTCCTCTGCATAAACGTGTGGCTAGCACTGCAGTCTCTATGTTGGTTATTCGGTAATCTCCTCTGCATAAACGTGCGGCTAGCACTGCAGTCTCTATGTTGGCTATTCGGTAATCTCCTCTGCATAAACGTATGCCTAGCAAATGCAGTCTCTATGTTGGCTATTCGGTAATCTCCTCTGCATAAACGTGTGGCTAGCACTGCAGTCTCTATGTTGGCTATTCGGTAATCTCCTCTGCATAAACGTGTGGCTAGCACTGCAGTCTCTATGTTGGCTATTCGGTAATCTCCTCTGCATAAACGTGTGGCTAGCACTGCAGTCTCTATGTTGGTTATTCGGTAATCTCCTCTGCATAAACGTGCGGCTAGCACTGCAGTCTCTATGTTGGCTATTCGGTAATCTCCTCTGCATAAACGTATGCCTAGCAAATGCAGTCTCTATGTTGGCTATTCGGTAATCTCCTCTGCATAAACGTGTGGCTAGCACTGCAGTCTCTATGTTGGCTATTCGGTAATCTCCTCTGCATAAACGTGTGGCTAGCACTGCAGTCTCTATGTTGGCTATTCGGTAATCTCCTCTGCATAAACGTGTGACTAACACTGCAGTCTCTATGGTGGCTATTCGGTAATCACCTCTGCATAAACGTGTGGCTAGCACTACAGTCTCTATGTTGGATATTCGGTAATCTCCTCTGCATAAACGTGTGGCTAGCACTGCAGTCTCTATGTTGGCTATTCGGTAATCTCCTCTGCATAAACGTGTGACTAGCACTGCAGTCTCTATGTTGGCTATTCGGTAATCTCCTCTGCATAAACGTGTGGCTAGCACTGCAGTCTCTATGTTGGCTATTCGGTAATCTCCTCTGCATAAACGTGTGGCTAGCACTGCAGTCTCTATGTTGGCTATTCGGTAATCTCCTCTGTATAGACGTGTGGCTAGCACTGCAGTCTCTATGTTGCCTGATGGCTGTTTTTGTGTGGTTCCACCACAAATGACAAGTATACACGGGAGAGCAACATTATTTAAACAGAATAAATTTGACAGCGTGTGAGTACATTCGAAACTTACGAACAAATACATTACCACGTGGATATTACTGATGTCTTTGTAAACACCTTTACCTTACTGTTCCGTTTAAGTTGAAAGGTAATCTTCATACAAAATGTAGGGTCATTCGACATGAAATCAACATTATTCTTCACCCTTGCAATTTTAATGAAATTTTGCACAAATGTTGGGCCCAGTGGCGGATTAAAACATTCGTGGGCCGCTTCATGAAACTATGCTACATAGTAGCGAACACCGTGCTTCGTGAAGACATCCGAAATGTCTAGTCCACAAGCGAACACATATTGAATACTGGTAATCAGTGTTCAATAATAACAACGCAAAAGCATAGCTCACGCGGAGAACTAGGCACAGGAGGAAGATATCAGCTGTTTTCATGCTGTATGATAGTGTGTTTAGCAGTGTAGCTCAATAAAATACTATTTTAGCATGTAAATTGCTTCCGGACTCGGTTACATTCATAGTTTTGAAAATATGGCAAGCTACGTTGTTTGGAACGGAGCTAAATTAGGGCCACAACATTTTATTGGCACAAAGTAGTTCTGTTAGTTATGTTGGTTGACGGGATGCCATGGTGGTTGACAGTTATGATAGTAATATTTATCAAACGTTGGAAAACACAATATCGATACATAGGTTGTACCACCTTTCCCCGTGCCGTGGCTGCCTTATCGGGTACTAAATATACCCAAGATAGAATTTAGATACAGACAACGGAATGTTAATTTGCCATATGTGTTCTATACTTCTTCTTTTTTAGTTTTAGCTTAACCTATCAATTGTAATGGATATTTTTAGACTTAATTGTTTTTATTATATTTATTTATTGATCTTTTATTGTATGTTCGTGGGTATGTTTGATGGAACTGTATGTTTTGACACCAAGTCACATTCCTAATTGACATATATTTTATGTCAGTAATGGCAATCTGTATAATTTGCTCGCAGATGTTCGCTGTTTGTTTAAAATAACGAAGGTAACAGGGGTAGTTCTAGAAAACGAGTCTAGGGGGTGTACAAAAACATCCACTGGCATCCGAACTAAATCGTGTAGAAATGTTTTCACTGTCTCGCCGCCATAACTTCAGCTTCTCCGCGCTTGCTCGCTTCACCTTATTGTAATCTGAACGGGAGCACATTTCAAACAGTCTAAGGGGCACGGTCACGTGGGCCCATTCAAAAATTCTACGGGCTTGCAAAATTACAAAGGTCTAGGCGGGGACACGTGCCCCCAGTCCCCCTGGATGCGCTTATGAGTAGGAGAGAATGTGATGTTCACGCCCATTGTTAGGCCCTAGTCGTGATAGTGTAGAACTGTCAAATGATATTCGTATTGCTCTACTATTGACACGAGGGTAGATATAGAGGCATATTGTGTCAGCGTCTACTTCATGGTGCCAAGTCCAAGACGCAGGGGCCGTTTTCCCGAAGTATTTGCAGCGCGCACGTGGTTCTTGCGATTGTTAGGTTACGTTTTCCGTATTACGCGCACATTACGTTGTAGAGTGGTTTGTGAATACAGGTCTGTGCGATGCGCCAAGTGCTGTAACGTAGTGTGTAGTGCGTAGTTTGTGCATCATACTCTCGCTTTCAGCTACAGCCGCCAGATATATCCTTGGAATGAAAAGGGAGCCTAGTACGTAAGTCTCCCCTGCTGGTACATAGCCAAGACTCTAGCAAAACCTCCTTGTGGTACACTGCGGATACTGGGCACCTTGCGACCCCAGGCTAATGTGCTAGGGATCTCGGAGCAGATAAGAGCCCGGATGATGTTCAAGGCCCACCACCGTGTGTACACGTCCCGACACTCACTATTCCGGGGTAGCCGACGCGCCATTTTGTCTGGCAGTGGTGAGAAATCAGCGAAGCCCAGGTGGATCGTCTCGCCGGCGGCGACCCAGATGCGAAGTCCGGCTGGGAAGTCTCAATGTGGGAGCGATGAAGGGTAAAGTATTGGAAGTGTTAAACATGACGGACAGGAGGAAATTAGACATGTTGTGTGTACAAGAAACTAAATGGAAAGGAGGCCGGGCAAGGGCATTGGCAGGAGGGTATAAGATGCTACATGCAGGAGGAGATGGAAGGAGTAACGGTGTAGGCATCATGCTAATAGAGGAGATCAGTAGAGACGTCGTGAGAGTAGAGAGATGGCAAGGGAGGATCTTTATGGCATGGATGATGGTGAGAAAAATAGCTGATGTGGGTCATGTCCGTGTATGGACCTCAAACAGGAAGGGCAGAGGGAGGGAGAAGGGCTTTGAGAGAAGTGCTGGAAAGACTTATGGGACCGGTAGAAGCGCATGTGACGATGTGCATAGCTGGTGATTTTAATGCACACGTAGGTACAGCTGTGGGTACATGGCGTAGAGGCGCGTTCCCTGGGTGGCGGATTGGGGAGCCCTCCTTTGGGGGGTTGCACGTGAATAATACGGAATAGCGTGCCGCGGACCAACGTACCATAGGAGAATGGAAAACTCTGAGTCCAAAACCGGGCAGATGGAGCTCGTCAGCCTTGGAAGGCAGTCCACCTAGGAGAAGGAAATCTCTGATTCAAAACCCGGGTAGCTGGAACTCGTCAGCCTTGGATGGCAGTCCAGCTAGGAGAAGGAAAACTCTGACTCCAAACCTCCGCTGCCTTGCGGCTATACCGGATCTCGTGAAAGGCTTCGGGAGTAAACCCCGAGGAGAAATCCGGAGCTGGAGTCCCAAAGGCAGTTCGTCGTTGACTTCAACATCGTTCTGGCAACTCCTGCGACAGCTCCGGTTTACATCAGTGACGTGGAGGGGGGGACCTGCTGCATGGGCAACAGCTTGTCTTCCATATCACCCTTGCCCAGGCCTGCGCCCTGGAGAGGACACTACAGCGCCGCTGCAAAGCGACGACACAACACGAGAAGTGGCAGTTACCGGTGATAAGTCTCAGTACTCCATTGGCGTAGAGTTGAGGCGCCAGGGGTCACTTCTGACAGTGGGAGAGGTCATCGTGCCTCATTGGATAGCTACCGCCCGCTTTAAACTGGGCAGCCCCCGGTCAATAAGGTGCTATCCCGCCACAGTTCGCCTGCCTTACTGGGTGCGTGGGGTTTAGGGCTGCGAAAAGCCTGACAAGTGGACTGTAAAACCCAAGCACCAGGCAAGAAAAGCAACACAAGAAACAAGCCAGCACTAAAAGTAGGATGCTGGAACGTAAGGACCATGACCACCGGCCTATCAACGGACCTGCAGGACATGAGCGACGCACGAAAGACGGCAGTGATCAACAACGAACTGCTGAGACTGCAAGTGGATATCGTAGCACTACAAGAGACCCGCCTTGCCGAAACCGGCTTTCTTCGAGAAAAGGATTTCACCTTCTTCTGGCGTGGAAAAGCTGCAGACGAGACCAGAGAGTACGGCGTTGGATTTGCCGTGAAGAACTCACTGCTGAACATGATAGAACCTGGTGAGGTAGGAACAGAGAGGATTCTCACCCTACGTCTCCACACAACAGACGGACCTGTCAGCCTCATCAGCGTCTACGCCCCCACCCTCCACTCTACCCAGGAGGCAAAAGACGAGTTTTACGACCAGCTGCAGTCAGTCATCCAGAAAATCCCAATCACCGAAAGCCTGCTTCTACTCGGCGACTTCAATGCACGAGTCGGCGCCGACCACGCCTCCTGGCCGCGATGCCTGGGACGATTTGGAATCGACAGCATGAACGAGAACGGGCAACGACTACTCGAGCTATGCACACTCCACGATCTGTGCATTACTAACACCTTTTTTCAGACGAAACTGCAGCACAAAGTATCGTGGCGACATCCCCGCTCCAAACGATGGCACCAGTTGGACCTGATTCTCACGCGACGCTGTCAACTGAGAAGCGTCCTCACCACACGTTCCTATCACAGCGCTGATTGCGACACAGATCATTCGCTGGTCTGCTGTAAGATCAGGATTCAACCCAAGAAGTTTCATCGCGCCAAACCGTCAGGGAAGCCACGTATCGACACCAGCAAGGCAAAGGACCCAGGGAAGGTGGAGATGCTTGCGAAGAGCCTGGAAGACGCCCTGCAGGCGAAACCCCCAGAGGGAGACGCAAAGCAGAGATGGGATCACCTCAGGGACACGATCCACGGCACGGCATTCTCTGTCTTCGGCAGGAAGCAGGGGAGGACTCAGGATTGGTTCGAGGCAAATGCCACTGAACTCAACACTATGATTGAGGAAAAGCGTGCCGCATTGCTGGAACACAAGCGACAGCCAACACAATCAACACTGCAAGCTATTAGAGAAGCTGGGGGTAAAGTGCAGCGCACAGCCAGAAGATGTGCCAACGACTATTGGATACAACTCTGTGAGAGTATTCAGTTGGCAGCTGACACGGGAAACATCAGGGGTCTCTACGATGGTATATCAAGAAGGCAATCGGACCAACACACAGCAAGACAGCTCCACTCAAATCAACTACTGGTGAAACTATCACAGACAAGAGCAAGCAAATGGAGAGGTGGGTGGAGCATTACTCGGACTTGTACGGCAGGAAGAACACCATCTCAGACGCCACACTGGAAGCTGTGGAGCGCTTGCCTGTCATGGAGAAGCTAGACGAGACGCCAAGCCTGGAGGAGCTCAGCAAAGCCATAGACGGCCTGCCCACATGAAAAGCGCCAGGGCTGGATGGAATCCCAGCAGAAGTCATCAAAAGTGCAAAGGGACCACTCCTTGAACACCTGCACGCTCTGCTCTGTCAGTGCTGGGTGGAAGGGGAAGTCCCCCAGGACATGAGAGACTGTAATATCATCACCCTGTACAAGAACAAAGGAGATCGCAGTGACTGCAGTAACTACAGGGGGATCTCCTTGCTGAGCATCGTCGGTAAAGTATTCGTCCGCGTGGTCCTGAACAGATTTCAGAAGCTGGCTGACAGGGTATATCCAGAGTCACAATGCGGCTTCAGGTCGGAACGCTCCACGATCGACATGATATTCTACCTGCGACAGCTCCAGGAGAAATGCAGCGAGCAGAAGCAGTCATTCTACATAGCATTCATAGACCTGACAAAGGCCTTTGACCTCGTGAGCCGCGATGGTCTCTTCAAAGTCCTCGCAAGGATTGGGTGTCCACTAAAGCTTCTGAGCGTGATTCAGTCATTCCACAGAGGTATGAGAGGAGTCGTCCAGGTCGACGGGTCATCATCAACTCCATTCGATGTGAAAAGCGGAGTCAAGCAGGGGTGCGTGCTTGCCCCCACCCTCTTTGGCATCTACTTTGCAGTCATGCTAAAGCATGCCTTCAGAACATCAACCGATGGAATCTACCTCCACACTAGGTCAGATGGCAAACTTTACAGCTTGTCCAGATTGAAAGCAAAGACCAATATCCGTGAGGTTCTCATCAGAGACATGCTGTTCGCAGATGATGCAGCCTTGACAGCTCACGAGGAGCAACATCTTCAAAATCTTATGGATTGCTTCTCCCAAGCCTGCGAGGACTTCAGACTGACAATCAGTCTAAAGAAGACAAATATCATGAGCCAGGACACCGAAAGCCTGCCAGCCATCACCATAAACAACTACCAGCAGACGGATTGGCCGAGCCACATCAACGTTTGCCAGGTTCTCAAAGAGGGTCTGGAACAACGCCAAACTGACCCTGAACACCAAGATGACTGTCTACAGAGCCTGTGTCCTCAGTGCCCTCTTATATGGCAGCGATTCATGGACTCTGTACACGAGGCAAGAAAGGAGGCTCAACACTTTCCACATGCGCAGCCTGAGGCGGATTCTGGGCATCAAATGGTCGGACCGCATAACAAATAACGAGGTCTTCCGACGTGCTGCCACACCCAGCATCTATACTCTGCTACGACAACGTCGCCTTCGCTGGCTGGGACACGTCCGCAGGATGCAGGACGGCAGGATCCCCAAGGACCTACTATACGGCGAGCTCGCAACAGGCAAGGGAGCTCGGGGCCGCCCCCAACTCCAATTCAAAGATGTCTGTAAAAGAGACATGAAGGCTTTGACATGGACATTGACGGATGGGAAGACCTTGCCCAGGATCGCTCCCGTTGGAGACAGGAACTGAATCGCAGCCTGCGCAGAGGGGAAAAGAAGTTGCAACTTGCGTCAGACGAACGGAGAATGGGACGCATAAACGGCCAGCAAGCTCCACCTGCAGACACCGCTTTCAAGTGCAACCGCTGCGACAGGGACTGTCACTCCCGCATCGGCCTGCACAGCCACAACAGGCGCTGTTCCAGTGCCAACTGACTTTTCAGGGCGCAGAACCATGGCCACTTGTGACCGACGGATGCCACTAAGAAGGTACAGCAGAGATAGGAGAAGAGGATTCGGTCGGTAGATTCGGATGGGGTACAAGAAACCGAGAGGACTGGAAGCTAGTAGAGTTGGTGATGCGAAACGGACTGGTAGTGGCCGGGTCGTTCTTCCAAAACAGAGAAAGCCACAAATTGTCCTATATGAGTGGCCACCATAAGACAGAGCTTGAACTGCTGGTAGTGAGGAAACAGCAAGTGTGGCGGGTGAAGGACTGTTAGGTTATTGCTGGGGATCACGTGACTACG
>CM034541.1:34652170-34779670 GCA_020002185.1 Paraescarpia echinospica
TACCGTTATTCAAAAAAGGTTCGAGAAACAAGTCAGAGAATTATAGACCAGTGAGTTTAACATCAGTGATTTGTAAATTATTAGAAAGACTAATTAAAGATCACATGGTGGATTTTCTTGTTAAACAAAACTTGATAAACCCATCTCTACATGGTTTTTTAAAGCGAGGTCATGCTTAACAAATATGTTATGTTTTTTGGAAGACATCACTAAGTGGGTAGATAAGGGATCACCAGTACATATCGTCTACTTAGATTTTCAAAAAGCTTTCGACAAAGTACCACATCAAAGATTACTGCTTAAACTAAAGGCCCATGGCATAGGAAATGGGTATAATAAACTGGATAGAACAATGGTTGATTGACAGAAGACAACGTGTAGTAGTTGATGGGGAGGCTTCAAACTGGAAATCAGTATTGAGTGGGGTACCACAGGGATCAGTATTAGGTCCTATATTATTCTTAATATATATCAACGATTTGAATGATGAAATAACAAGCAAGGTGTTGAAATTTGCGGATGATACAAAAGTGTTTAGAACGATTAAAAGTGATGGAGATAGACAGCATTTACAAGATGATCTTGACAGGTTGATCAAATGGTCTGAAAAGTGGCAAATGCTGTTCAATTTTGGGAAATGTAAATGCCTCCACACAGGACATGGGAACGAAGAAGTAGAATATACAATGGGGGGTACTGTACTAAGTACTGCTGTAAAAGAAAAGGACTTAGGGTTAACCATTAGTGCTGATATGAAGGTTTCAGAGCAGTGCGGAATTGCAGCTTCAAAGGGAAATAAAATCCTTGGATTAATTAGGCGAAACATAACGTATAAGGAAAAAGAGCTAATAATACCGCTGTACAAAACAATAGTTAGGCCTCATTTAGAATATTGTATTCAAGCGTGGAAGCCATATCGCATGAAAGACATAGATATGCTAGAAAGAGTGCAGAGGAGAGCAACTAAAATGATACCAAAACTGAGGGATCTTAGTTACGAAATACGCCTAAAAAAATGCAGTTTAACAACACTAGAGACCAGGAGATTGAGAGGAGATCAGATAGAAGTGTTTAAAATATTGAAGGGTTATGAAAATATTCATAGAAATATTTTTTTCTCAGTTAAGAAAGATAGAAGGACTAGAGGACATGAACTTACATTGGCAAAGGAGCAGAGTAGATTGGATATAAGAAAGTTTTCATTTTCACAAAGGACTGTAAATGAATGGAACAGATTACCTGCTGATTGTGTGGGTGCTAGTAGCGTGAATATGTTTAAAAATAAAATCGACACATACCTCAGACGGGCGGGATACACATAGATAAAAGGGTCGGACTCTCGATAAGCCAAAGGGCTTCCTTGTCCACCTGCCACCTAGAGTTAATTCTCTGGGTGGCAATCTTGTTAAATCTTGTTAAATCTATTGTTTCCTTTGTAGGTGTATAGTTACTGTTTCCTTTGTAGGTGTGTAGTTATTGTTTCCTTTGTAGGTGTATAGTTACTGTTTCCTTTGTAGGTATATAGTTACTGTTTCCATTGTAGTTATATAGTTACTGTTTCCTTTGTAGGTGTATAGTTACTCATTCCTTTATAGGTGTATAGTTACTGTTTCCTTTGTAGGTGTATAGTTACTCATTCCTTTATAGGTGTATAGTTACTGTTTCCTTTGTAGGTGTATAGTTACTGTTTCCTTTGTAGATGTTTTGTTACTGTTTCCTTTGTAGGTGTATAGTTACTCATTCCTTTATAGGTGTATAGTTACTGTTTCCTTTGTAGGTGTATAGTTACTGTTTCCTTTGTAGGTGTACAGTTACTGTTTCCTTTGTAGGTATATAGTTACTGTTTCCTTTGTAGTTATATAGTTACTGTTTCCTTTGTAGGTGTATAGTTACTCATTCCTTTATAGGTGTATAGTTACTGTTTCCTTTGTAGGTGTATAGTTACTCATTCCTTTATAGGTGTATAGTTACTGTTTCCTTTGTAGGTGTATAGTTACTGTTTCCTTTGTAGATGTTTTGTTACTGTTTCCTTTGTAGGTGTATAGTTACTCATTCCTTTATAGGTGTATAGTTACTGTTTCCTTTGTAGGTGTGTAGTTACTGTTTCCTTTGTATGTGTATAGTTACTGTTTCCTTTGTAGGTGTACAGTTACTGTTTCCTTTGTAGGTGTATAGTTACTGTTTCCTTTGTAGGTGTACAGTTACTGTTTCCTTTGTAGGTGTATAGTTACTGTTTCCTTTGTAGGTGTACAGTTACTGTTTCCTTTGTAGGTGTGTAGTTACTGTTTCCTTTGTAGGTGTGTAGTTACTGTTTCCTTTGTAGGTGTACAGTTACTGTTTCCTTTGTAGGTGTGTAGTTACTGTTTCCTTTGTATGTGTATAGTTACTGTTTCCTTTGTAGGTGTGTAGTTACTCTTTCCTTTGTAGGTGTATAGTTACTGTTTCCTTTGTAGGTGTGTAGTTACTCTTTCCTTTGTAGGTGTATAGTTACTGTTTCCTTTGTAGGTGTGTAGTTACTCTTTCCTTTGTAGGTGTATAGTTACTGTTTCTTTTGTAGGTGTGTAGTTACTCTTTCCTTTGTAGGTGTATAGTTACTGTTTCCTTTGTAGGTGTACAGTTACTGTTTCCTTTGTAGGTGTGTAGTTACTGTTTCCTTTGTATGTGTATAGTTACTGTTTCCTTTGTAGGTGTACAGTTACTGTTTCCTTTGTAGGTGTATAGTTACTGTTTCCTTTGTAGGTGTACAGTTACTGTTTCCTTTGTAGGTGTATAGTTACTGTTTCCTTTGTAGGTGTGTAGATACTGTTTCCTTTGTAGGTGTATAGTTACTGTTTCCTTTGTAGGTGTGTAGTTACTCTTTCCTTTGTAGGTGTATAGTTACTGTTTCCTTTGTAGGTGTACAGTTACTGTTTCCTTTGTAGGTGTACAGTTACTGTTTCCTTTGTAGGTGTATAGTTACTGTTTCCTTTGTAGGTGTACAGTTACTGTTTCCTTTGTAGGTGTATAGTTACTGTTTCCTTTGTAGGTGTGTAGTTACTCTTTCCTTTGTAGGTGTATAGTTACTGTTTCCTTTGTAGGTGTGTAGTTACTCTTTCCTTTGTAGGTGTATAGTTACTGTTTCCTTTGTAGGTGTACAGTTACTGTTTCCTTTGTAGGTGTGTAGTTACTGTTTCCTTTGTATGTGTATAGTTACTGTTTCCTTTGTAGGTGTACAGTTACTGTTTCCTTTGTAGGTGTATAGTTACTGTTTCCTTTGTAGGTGTATAGTTACTGTTTCCTTTGTAGGTGTGTAGTTACTGTTTCCTTTGTATGTGTATAGTTACTGTTTCCTTTGTAGGTGTATAGTTACTGTTTCCTTTGTAGGTGTATAGTTACTGTTTCCTTTGTATGTGTATAGTTACTGTTTCCTTTGTAGGTGTACAGTTACTGTTTCCTTTGTAGGTGTATAGTTACTGTTTCCTTTGTAGGTGTATAGTTACTGTTTCCTTTGTAGGTGTACAGTTACTGTTTCCTTTGTAGGTGTGTAGTTACTGTTTCCTTTGTAGGTGTGTAGTTACTGTTTCCTTTGTAGGTGTACAGTTACTGTTTCCTTTGTAGGTGTGTAGTTACTGTTTCCTTTGTAGGTGTACAGTTACTGTTTCCTTTGTAGGTGTGTAGTTACTGTTTCCTTTGTATGTGTATAGTTACTGTTTCCTTTGTAGGTGTACAGTTACTGTTTCCTTTGTAGGTGTGTAGTTACTGTTTCCTTTGTATGTGTATAGTTACTGTTTCCTTTGTAGGTGTGTAGTTACTGTTTCCTTTGTAGGTGTGTAGTTACTGTTTCCTTTGTAGGTGTATAGTTACTGTTTCCTTTGTAGGTGTACAGTTACTGTTTCCTTTGTAGGTGTATAGTTACTGTTTCCTTTGTAGGTGTACAGTTACTGTTTCCTTTGTAGGTGTATAGTTACTGTTTCCTTTGTAGGTGTACAGTTACTGTTTCCTTTGTAGGTGTGTAGTTACTGTTTCCTTTGTAGGTGTGTAGTTACTGTTTCCTTTGTAGGTGTACAGTTACTGTTTCCTTTGTAGGTGTGTAGTTACTGTTTCCTTTGTAGGTGTATAGTTACTGTTTCCTTTGTAGGTGTGTAGTTACTGTTTCCTTTGTAGGTGTATAGTTACTGTTTCCTTTGTAGGTGTACATTTACTGTTTCCTTTGTAGGTGTGTAGTTACTGTTTCCTTTGTAGGTGTGTAGTTACTGTTTCCTTTGTAGGTGTACAGTTACTGTTTCCTTTGTCGGTGTGTAGTTACTGTTTCCTTTGTAGGTGTATAGTTACTGTTTCCTTTGTAGGTGTATAGTTACTGTTTCCTTTGTAGGTGTATAGTTACTGTTTCCTTTGTAGGTGTGTAGTTACTCTTTCCTTTGTAGGTGTATAGTTAGTGTGTTATTTGTGTGTGTGTGTTTAGTGCTTCCTTAGACATGTGACATTGATGTTTGCATTTCGTGGTTCGTTTGAATTTGTCTATTGGTGTTTTGTTAGCGAGGATTGTCTTTGCGGCAGGCAAGATTATCAGCTTATGTCCTCCCTCCATACGACAGCTGTACAAGATTATCAGCTTATCTCCTCCCTTCATAGAACAGCTGTATAAGATTATCGTCTTATCTCCTCCCTCCATAGGACAGCTGTACAAGATTATCGGCTTATCTCCTCCCTCCATAGGAAAGTTGTACAAGATTATCGACTTATCTCCTCCCTCCGCAGAACTGCTGTATAAGATTATCGGCTTATCTCCTCCCTCCATATGACAGCTGTACAATATTATTGGCTTATCTCCTCCCTCCGTAGGACAGCTGTACAAGATTATCGACTTATCTTCTCCCTCCGTAGGACTGCTGTATAAGATTATCGGTTTATCTCCTCCCTCCATAGAACAGCTGTACAAGATTATCGGCTTATCTCCTCCCTCCATAGAACAGCTGTACAAGATTATTGACTGATCTCCTCTGTCCATAGGACAGCTGTACAAGGAGCGAACCCTACAGAAAGCAATAACAATCACGAATTATGAATCTCACCCTACGAATTACTTCAGCGCATTATATACGCAAGAACAGAAAGATATAAAAGAACATTTCTACATAATACCATTTCCCTATACAACAGTCAATGAGCCGATTATCTTGCCTTTGTCGAACCTTGCCTTTACCGATCATTCGTTCAGTCGTCACTCCCGTCCCTCATATTCCATTCATCCACCCACCACTTGCCCGCCTACGTCATCATTCTCATCCACCCACCCACCACTTGCCCGCCTACGTTATCATTCTCATCCACCCACCCACCACTTACCCGCCTACGTCATCATTCTCATCCACCCACCCACCACTTGCCCGCCTACGTCATCATTCTCATCCACCCACCCACCACTTGCCCGCCTACGTCATCACTCTCATCCACCCACCCACCACTTACCCGCCAACGTCATCATTCTCATCCACCCACCCACCACTTGCCCGCCTACGTCATCATTCTCATCCACCCACCCACCACTTACCCGCCTACATCATCATTCTCATCCACCCACCCACCACTTGCCCGCCAACGTCATCATTCTCATCCACCCACCCACCACTTGCCCGCCAATGTCATCATTCTCATCCACCCACCCACCACTTACCCGCCTACGTCATCATTCTCATCCACCCACCCACCACTTGCCCGCCTACGTCATCATTCTCATCCACCCACCCACCACTTGCCCGCCTACGTCATCATTCTCATCCACCCACCCACCACTTGCCCGCCTACGTCATCATTCTCATCCACCCACCCACCACTTGCCCGCCTACGTCATCATTCTCATCCACCCACCACCACTTGCCCGCCTACATCATGCCCGCCAACGTCATCATTCTCATCCACCCACCCACCACTTGCCCGCCTACGTTATCATTCTCATCCACCCACCCACCACTTGCCCGCCTACGTCATCATTCTCATCCACCCACCCACCACTTGCCCGCCAACGTTATCATTCTCATCCACCCACCCACCACTTGCCCGCCTACGTCATCATTCTCATCCACCCACCCACCACTTGCCCGCCAACGTCATCATTCTCTTCCACCCACCCACCACTTGCCCGCCTACGTCATCACTCTCATCCACCCACCCACCACTAGCCCGCCTACGTCATCATTCTCATCCACCCACCCACCACTAGCCCGCCTACGTCATCATTCTCATCCATGTTATGTTATGTTAGGTTGTGTTAGGTTGTGTTATATGTTATGTTATGATGTGGTGTGTTATGTTGTGTTATGTTAGATTGTGTTATATGTTATGTTACGTTACGTTACGTTACGTTACGTTGTGTTGTGTTGTGTTATGTTATATTGTGTTGTGTTGTGTTGTATTGTGTTAAGTGGTGTTATGTTATGTTATGTTATGTGTTATGTTACGTTACGTTACGTTACGTTGTGTTGTGTTGTGTTATGTTATATTGTGTTGTGTTGTGTTGTATTGTGTTGTGTTAAGTGGTGTTATGTTATGTTATATGTTATGTTACGTTACGTTACGTTACGTTACGTTACGTTGTGTTGTGTTGTGTTATGTTATATTGTGTTGTGTTGTGTTGTATTGTGTTGTGTTAAGTGGTGTTATGTTATGTTATATGTTATGTTACGTTACGTTACGTTACGTTGTGTTGTGTTATGTTATATTGTGTTGTGTTGTGTTGTATTGTGTTGTGTTAAGTGGTGTTATGTTATGTTATGTTACGTTACGTTACGTTACGTTACGTTGTGTTGTGTTGTGTTATGTTATATTGTGTTGTGTTGTGTTGTATTGTGTTGTGTTAAGTGGTGTTATGTTATGTTATATGTTATGTTACGTTACGTTACGTTACGTTACGTTACGTTACGTTACGTTGTGTTGTGTTGTGTTATGTTATATTGTGTTGTGTTGTGTTGTATTGTGTTGTGTTAAGTGGTGTTATGTTATGTTATGTGTTATCTGGATATGTAATGATTCGTTTCTATCTGTGTACTTAATATTTCCCTATTCTATATATAATATTGCGTCATTTTGTCCGTTCGTATGGCCGTGTGCACCGACCATAGCATAGCTTCAGAAAGCGGCCCACAGTATTGTCCACAATTGTACAGCGGAACAGATATCACTTGCTAGGTAAATTTATCAACATATGCCGGCTGCTGGCTGCCAATGACCAGGCTGAGGTCAGTGAACCGCTGACCGCGTGGCCTGACTGACCCTTGACGTCGACGAAGGGTTTGAGTCACGCCTCAAAAGTGGGTTGTGTTTATTGACTTGACTACTGCCTATGATACTGTGACATCACTAAGCCAAGATGTGGCTCAGTGGCGTAGTGACCCGAGAGCAGGGGGTGCACTCGCACCCGGGTGCAAGGTCTGGGGGGCGCTGAATCGACGGTCAACTTACATATGCAATTCTGCTCTTCCGTGTTGACAACCACAATTACGTTCTTCCGTGTTGACAACCACAATTTGGCTCTTCCGTGTTGACAACCACAATTCTGTTCTTCCTTGTTGACAACCACAATTCTGCTCTTCCGTGTTGACAACCACAATTCTGTTCTTCCGTGTTGACAACCACAATTCTGCTCTTCCGTGTTGACAACCACAATTTGAACATGGCTGTTGTTCAACTTACCAGTCAGGAATCACATTTCTGTATCATTCTTTGGGACAATTAAAACGGTATCTCTTTTTTGCACGTTAAACTCTGCGATTGGAGAAATTAAGGCAAGCTAGGCGTAGCGTAGCTAAAGGGGTGTACAACACCCAGTGGAAGCCCTGGAGTTCCCGAGTGGAGATTGTCATAGCTAAACGGGAGTACAACACCCAGTGGAAACCATGGAGTGCCCGAATGAAGACTGTCATAGCTAAACGGGAGTACTACACCCAGAGAAAGCCCTGGAGTTCCCGAGTGGAGACTGTCATAGCTAAACGGGAGTACAACACCCAGTGGACACCCTGGAGTGCCCGAGTGGAGACTGTCATAGCTAAACGGGAGTACAACACCCAGTGGAAGCCCAGGAGTGCCCGAGTGGAGATTGTCATAGCTAAACGGGAGTACAACACCCAGTGGAAGCCCAGGAGTGCCCGAGTGGAGACTGTCATAGCTATTAAGGACTGGTTCGATGATATTGTGAAGCAATTTGTGAGGCTGTTCCGGGGATATGAGTGAATCACCAGACACCATCCTCGTAAGCCAGTGGTGGTAGAACGTTGACTACACTACCCCCGGGAGATATCTACCCAATGTGTGGACGTTCACTCAATAAGTAGTACTGCTGCAATTTGATGTACAACTGTCTGACCGTCGTGCCATGTTGTTGGAACCATAAAAATGTGCCAATTTCCCGCGGCCCACACCAACATAACGACAATTCTCGCGAGCGGTAAATTGTTTACCAATAATTTTTTTATTTACCAACTATTACATATAACACGAGTCATGATTGGTCGAAAGGGAAAACAACGTACACAATCAAGAACGGCAACGACATTTTGGCACAGTGTAAATTCAGCGTTTCACAAGAGGATATGACAGAAGTGTTGAGACTGATGTAGTGTCTAACCAGGAACTCTAGACTGGTGTAGAGACTATCCAGGGACTCTAGATTGATGTCATTAGCTGCGCCCGGTGCCAGGCGCCAGGATGAAGCACGGAGTTTGTTACAACCGATACTGGAATAATCGACTGATAATGTAATAAGTGCCCGACACTGTAATAAAATCAACCGATAATGTAATAAACCTCCTACCCGATACTGTAATAATGTTTGACTGATAATGTAATAACATAGAAATTAATCGATTTCGTGGATTTCTCGGAATTAGTCCATTCCATCCATTTCGTCCATTTTGCCTGTCATATTTTCGATGAATACTTTTTAATCTCATTATACTCCGACCGGGCCCAAGCTTAAAATTAAGCTTCCGGGTCGGGTGTGAACTATTGTTGCGGGGCTGTGTCTTGTCTCTAACTGTTAGGTGCGGACCGGTGTAGGACGCTCAAAACACTACCCTGCTGAAAAACACTACGTTGGTGATTGAGCGTACTTTCAAAACACTACCGCAGAGTTTTGAGCGTACCCTCGAAACACTACTGCTAAAAACATTACGCCTACGTGCGCTCAAAACACTACCCAATTTCAAAACACTACCGTAAGCCAATTACATTAGACACCTCATTAAGAATCATCCTATACGCTAGCCTAGGGTCGAGTTCGTAATCTTTGGAGCCAGTTAGACAACGGAAATAAATAATGTAAATGACATCAATATTAATTATATTTAATCTCATTATTATAATGAGTTACGGTTTGAATTAGTTATTGTTGAGGTGGACGTTAATTATAGGTTAATCGTTGGAACTAATGAGACGACGGGAATAAATAGTTAATGTGATAATCAGACGACTGCAATAAATAATTATTCATTATTATTAAGATTATTATTATTATTTAGTTATGGTTGGTGTCAATCGTGGTGGGTTAGGATTATATATTGCGTAGTCATTATAACCAATCAGACGATAGAAATAAATTGTTAATGTCAAATATCCTTATTAATTATATTAAAAAAGTTATTATCATTATCTATGGTTGGGGTTAGAGTAATCGTTGGAACCAATCAGACGACGGGAATAAATACTTTGTGTGAAATGTCATTATTCGTTAGGGTTAGGTTATTAGTATTATTAGTTATGGTTTGAGGCAGTTGTGATTAGGGTAATCGTTGGAACCAGTCACATGATGGGAATAAATGGTTAATGTGAAATGTCATTATTCATATGGGTTAAGCCTATTATTGTAATTATATATGGTTAGAGTAAGAAATGGTGGGTTAGGATTATATATATCGCATAATCGTTAAAATCAATCAGACGATGGGAATAAATAATTAGTGTGAAATTACCTTATTAATTACGTTAAGGTTATTACCATTACCTGTGGTTGGAATTAAGGTAATTGTTGGAACCAATCAGACGACGAAAATAAATACTTACCATTACTTGCCATTATTCATTATGGTTAAGATTAATATTATTAGTTATGATTGGAGTCAGTTATCATTGGTAATAGCTGAAACGAATCAGATGACGGGAATAAATAGTTAGTGCGAAATGTCATTATTAATTAGTGTTAAGATTATTATTATAATTAGTTGTGGTTGGAGTCAGCTATGGTTGGGTTGGTAATAGCTCGGTTTATTTATGGTTAGGGTTAAGCACTCAACGATTACACCGACGACCTCACTGTATGCCTATACTTATGAACTAATACATCAAAATATCTGTTTCATTTTATTAACCTATGTACTACTTCATAATTAAGTTCGTAATACGTCAATAATTCCGTTTTAATGAATTTATTGCGATGTGCTTTTGACACGTACACTCGTGACCCCCGTACACCGGAAGTGAGTCTTAACCAAAACAAAGCTTCAAAATTAACGGTAATCGCGATCATACTTGCGATACAACTTGATCTTCTGACCTCTGATCATGTAAAGCAGAACATTGACACACTTGCTATCACTGCTGCCAGTATAACAAACGCGTGCCTAACGGAAGGAGAAATGCCTCTTGAATTGAAGCGTGCTCTTGTGCACCCATTATTAAAGAAACCATCTCTGTGCAAAGACACGATAAGCAACTACCGCCCAGTCAGCCATCTATCGCAACTCTCAAAAATAATTGAAAAGGTGATGGCCACCAGATTGAACACTCACTTGGTCAATCAAGCACTGACTGATCCTCTTCAGTCTGCATACAAACGACACCATTCAACAGAGACCGCCCTACTCTGTGTGGTAAACGAAATTAGGACGGCCCTTGACCGTAGACAAGGCACTGTCGCTATGCTCATTGACCTAAGCGCTGCGTTCGATACGATCGACCACACAATACTTCTCAATCGTCTACAACGGCGCTATGGCCTCGCCGGAGTTGTATTACGCTGGGTTGAGTCGTACCTTTGCGATCGCAGGCAAAGTGTTGTTGTCGGTAGCGCAACTTCAAGAGAAACGACTCTGCACATTGGTGTACCGCAAGGATCAGTGTTAGGTCCACTGCTGTTTTCTTTATATGTGCAGCCGATCGGTGACATCATTCGTAACCATAATTTGAAGTATCACCATTATGCCGATTACTTACAATTGTTATGTCATTTTGGCTTGAATGTCATTTCTCATACTACCGCAGTGCATCGACGACATCAAATCCTGGATGACGTATAACTACTTGCTGATGAATGATGCAAAAACTGAGGTTCTACCGGTTGTACCCAGGTCGGGACCTGATTTGGTTGCTGGACTGCATGTGCGCATTGGATCTGAAGTCGTCTATGCCGTGGAATGTGTGAGAGATCTTGGTGTCTACTTACATAAACATCTTGACATGACGGTGCAGGTTTCTCGTACCAGTAGTACCTGTTCACTACAATTACGTAACATCGGCCAAATTCACCGTTACATGCCACAGTCGACAGCAGAACGTGTTGTAAATGCAATGATAACATCACGCTTAGATTATTCCAATTCGCTTCTGTTTGGCACTTCTGCCAAGAACATCGGCAGGCTGCAGCGACTGCAGAATGCTGCTGTTCGTCTAATAACTCGGCGTGCGCGATGCGACAGTTCGTTACCACTACTGCGCCAACTCCACTGGCTGCCTAACAGAAACGCATTACCTACAAAATAGCAGAACTTACATATAAGGCGTTAAATGCTGAACTATCGCCACCATATATGCAGTCACTTGTGTCAGCTTATAAACCATCCAGACATCTTCGTTCTGCTGAGGGTAATAATCTTGTCGTTGCGAGAGCCCGAACCAAAGCTGGTGAATGCGCATTCGGTCACGCTGCCGCTACAATATGGAATGATCTACCAACTACTGTTACTTCCAAAACCTCCCTGCAATCCTTCAAGGCAGCCTTAAAAACCAATTCCTGTCTCCTTTACATGTTTTCTATGAGTCTCTGACGTTGTCGGTGAATCCTAACAGATCTTCGGTACACCACAGGAGTCACAGGAGACACAGCTGGACTTCTCGGCGCATTCAGCTCAGGTTCACTTTCTTCGTGTTGCTCTTCTCGTTCTTCTGTTGCAGTTTCAGCCGTTTCTCCAGGTTGCACGATGTCTTGTTCTGTTGTTGTCATTAGATCTCGTCGATTTCTTAGAATTTATGTACCTCGGTCTGTTTGGATCTCGGCGCAACTTGCTCAAGAACAGTAGCATGGTTCTGACACTTTCTCTCCGAGTCGTGCATTCTCACTCTGTCTCCTTGCTTAAATGGTTCAAGTGATCGAACTCCTGTTCTCTCATGATAGTATTTCTGTTTCTGTTTCTCTCTCTTCTTAATCTTCTCAAAGTTCCTGAATGATGCTTTGGACGTGTTATCTCCATGCCTTGGAAGATTACATCTGGTTCTTCTTCCCAGATTGAGCTCTGATGAAGAGTATCCACTTTCAAGTTGGGTGTTTCTGTACGTTAGTAAGCCCATTTGTTTATCACCACTTTTTCTGAGGATGTCCTTCCCTGTTCTTTCCGCTAGTCCATTGGATTGTGGATATGATGGACTAGATGTGGTGTGCTTAAAGTCCCATTCTTCAGAAAATTGCTTGAATTCGGTGCTTGCGTAACATGGCCCGTTACCGCTAACAAGCTCGTGTGGGATTCCGAATCTCCCAACGCTTTCTTTAATAGCTTGTATGATCGATTTGCTGCTCTGGTTAGGGATCTGGTACACATCTGGGTAGTTGGATCACAACATACTTCTTGTTATCCAACTGGAACAAGTCTGATCCAACTTTCGACCACGCTTGTGTTGGTACTTCATGTGGAATCAGTGGCTCTAGACACTCTCTAGCTCTCTGCTCTAGATAATCACTGCATTGACTCACCATCTTTTCAATGTCATTGTTGATACCAGGCCAAAACAATGTTTATCTCGCTCTTCGTTTACATTTCTCTTGACCGAGATGACCCGTGTGTGGTCTTTCAAGAATGTTCATCCTCATCTTCCTTGGAATCACAATTCTGGTTCCTTTCAGGATCAAGTCATCCTGAACAACCATTTCATCCCTGTAGTTCCAGTATGCATGTGTGCAAACTGGACAATCTCTCTGTTCACTCGGCCGTCCTGACATGATAGTGCTTTTCAAAGCACACATCTCAGCATCATCTTCATATTGTCTCTTGATTTCTTCTTTCTTCCTGTCTCTCACATACACTGAGCTCATCACACCATGTACATGTTCTTCTATCTCCAATTCAAAATCGAGTGTTTGCACTT
Organism: Paraescarpia echinospica; assembly: GCA_020002185.1. Taxonomy (NCBI): domain Eukaryota; kingdom Metazoa; phylum Annelida; class Polychaeta; order Sabellida; family Siboglinidae; genus Paraescarpia; species Paraescarpia echinospica. The sequence continues at coordinate 34,665,494 of CM034541.1, forward strand.
TCTGTATTTCTGCGATACTCGCCAGCACATGTGCTACTGCGATGGCATCGACATAAGTGTTCGCATGAGTCTCTTCCTCTTGTTTCTGGTCAACTTGTGTGTTTTACTGAGTCGCTCGTGACAATGTGTCCGCTGTGTACTTATACTTCCCTGGTACATATGTGAGTCTGAGACCATACTTCTGCAACCTTTACTCCCTGGTAGACCTGTTCAATCGAACACCATCTCGACTTCTCTGGGAAGCATTCAGCATGCTGCAATTAATGCGCGAAGACTATTCGTACACAAATATTCAACACTGTCTATAGCCAGGTGCTCATTCATACAGCTGAGTGAACTGAGTGAACTGAAGCAATGTAGAGTAAACGAACGTGCCCAAGGTACAACACCGCCGCACAGGATTCGAACCCGGGTACTCTCAGTTCAGAGTCCAAAGCTCTAGCTACTGCAGTACGGCGCAGGTCATCCCCTGCGCGTGTTCTTCTCCTGCCGAGATGGTAGCTGCGGTAAAGGGATTGTCTTCGTACAACTGGATGTAATTATCAAACTGGTTGGTCAGGTCTGCGGTCAATCCTGGTACGTAGTTCGCTCTCCATCCACGTTTGATGTGCTTTCTGGCAGTAGCCTGGACCACTTTCACGAAATGATAGTATTTTCCGGGGTAAGGACGGATGTTGCATACTGCTCTGTCCAAGTCTGTTGTAAAGCCGTCCCAGTTGGCTTTTTTTTAGTTGAAGAGACAGTTGGAAAGGCGTGGGTTTTGGTGATACAGCTGCATTGATTACAATGGCGATGTGTCGGTGTTGGGTTTGTGATATCGGATGCAGCACCGCTTTGCTGCTCATGCGCGAAATGTTGTTGCTGACGAAGGAAAGGTACAGGTTATATCATTTCCAGCGTCCACTTTTGAAGGAGCAGGGAAGCTTAGGGTCGGGTATTTACCTCAGTTGGTGGGCATCGGCCCATTCTTCCACCCGGTAGCCATTGTCATTCGTGTTATTGTATCCCCGTATAGTGATGTGGCTATTGATATCGCCGATGACCATATATGTCTTGTTGTAGTCCAGTGTGGCTGAGCTCGTTGTCTCGGAGACCATCTTGTAACATTATGGAAAATATAATTGAAAATTGCATTGGTGCGAGGATGCAGCCCTGTTTGGTGCCACTTGTTACAGGGAATGCATCTCACGAGGTCCCGTGGTCTTGAACGCCGGCCACCACGCGATCGTGAAAAGAGCGAATTACATCAACAAATACGCTGGGACAGCCAACCACTGAACAGATGATCTGGAAACAAATTGTTGTAAACCTTAAACATAAACATCATATTGTTGAAGTCAATCATATCATACACACACAGAGTTTTTAAATAATAGAAAATTAGTCTTGTGTGTAACAAGTACCCTTCGTGTTTACATATTCGTATTGTTTTTTTCAGTAACATATAGAGCGATTGTATTTTGTTCTTGTACGTATTTCCCCAGACTTCACAACAGTAGTTAAGCTATGACATGGTAAGAGTGCCGTACAAAGCATATAATGCCTGACTATTTAACATGTGCTTAACTCTATTTATGATGGCCACATTCTTGACAATTTTATTTGTTATTTTCTTGATGTGGTCATTGCAATCTAACTGATATTCAGTGTGAACACCGAGAAATTTGGTAGTATATACTCTTTCAGTATCAGTTCCATTTATGCTAACTGTAAGATTATTGACACTTTTTTCCGACATATTACCATGAAGTTTGTTTTTGAAACATTTAAAGATAATTTATTTGCATTAAACCATGTACTTAACTTATCCAATTCTAAAGATACTATTTTGCACATTTCTAATACATCATCACCTGTGTACAAAAAGTTTGTGTCATCAGCAAATATTATACATTTCATCACAGGTGATATTTTACTCATGTCGTTAATATATAGTATAAATAAAATTGGTCCTGGTATAGAATCTTGCGGTACACCACATGTTATGTTTCAAAAAGTTGAATGTATGTCATTTATAGATACGTACCGTTTTCTTTTGTTCAGGTAGCTATGTAACCAATTATATGCTACACCTCTAATGCCATAATTTTCTAATTTTTGTAACAATGCTGTGGTCAACAGTATCGAATGCCTTTTTAAGTCTACAAAAATTGCTATTGAAGACTGTGAGTTATCCATTGCTGTTGTCATTTCTCCACCAGTTCTAGTATTGCCATTGTTGTTGGGTGGTTTTATCTAAATCCGTATTAGCTTTAGAATATATGGTATTACATTCTTAATTAGGCACATGTCAGTGTCATCATGATCTTTTGAGTTTTTGCTTTTAGCATTGTTTACTAGAGCCAATATCTCATCATCAGTAACCGGGTTAAGGAATAATGACTCCTCTGTCTTTTCATTCATGAAATGTTTAAAATTAGTGGTGCATTCCGGAATCTTTTTGGCTAGGGCAGGACCTATATTTGAAAAGGATTAATTAAAACCAGCAGAGCAGTCCCAATGACTGGATACCATGCTATGTAAGAACTTATTTTTTTACTTTACTGTAGTCCGGTATTCAAGTGTAACGTTCTCTGAGCAGTCCTAATGACAGAATATCACGCTGTTTAGGAACTTACTTTTTTACTTTACTGTAGTCCGATATTCAAGTGTAACGTTCTCTGAGCAGTCCTAATGACAGGATATCACGCTGTTTAGGAACTTAAGTTTTTACTTTACTGTAGTCCGATATTCAAGTGTAACGTTCTCTGAGCAGTCCTAATGACAGGATATCACGCTGTTTAGGAACTTACTTTTTTACTTTACTGTAGTCCGATATTCAAGTGTAACGTTCTCTGAGCAGTCCTAATGACAGGATATCACGCTGTTTAGGAACTTACTTTTTTACTTTACTGTAGTCCGATATTCAAGTGTAACGTTCTCTGAGCAGTCCTAATGACAGGATATCACGCTGTTTAGGAACTTACTTTTTTACTTTACTGTAGTCCGATATTCAAGTGTAACGTTCTCTGAGCAGTCCTAATGACAGGATATCACGCTGTTTAGGAACTTACTTTTTTACTTTACTGTAGTCCGATATTCAAGTGTAACGTTCTCTGAGCAGTCCTAATGACAGGATATCACGCTGTTTAGGAACTTACTTTTTTACTTTACTGTAGTCCGATATTCAAGTGTAACGTTCTCTGAGCAGTCCTAATGACAGAATATCACGCTGTTTAGGAACTTACTTTTTTACTTTACTGTAGTCCGATATTCAAGTGTAACGTTCTCTGAGCAGTCCTAATGACAGGATATCACGCTGTTTAGGAACTTACGTTTTTACTTTACTGTAGTCCGGTATTCAAGTGTAACGTTCTCTGAGCAGTGGGGGGGTGCTATTAAGTTTTTTTCGCCGCCGCGTCGGCATAACTTCAACTTGTTGAGACCTGAGCGGGGGCACATTTACAGGGGTCTAAGGGGCACGGTTACGAGGGCCCATTCAAAATGGTCTACGGGCACGCCAAATTCCAATGGTCTTGGGGACACGTACCACCCAGGCCTCCCTGGATCCGCCTATGATTGTTGAACCAATGTTGGCCCGGTTGACATCACAATGTCGGTTAAGTATGACATGCCAACATACGTTGGGCCAAAATTGGCCCGAGTTGGAAATGCAATCTGGGCATTCCTGAATTGGAAGGGTGTCACTACAAATAAAAATAACGTAACACTTGGTCGCTTGGCGGCGGCACCGCGTAGACCATTTCCCACGTGTGAAAAGGTTGTCATATCAGTTGGTCAGATGGTGGAGCCACGTGTATAAGATAAATGTAAAAGAATATGTATCATATGACATCGGGTGTACAATACAGTGGCTGCTCTCGCACTTCTCCGTGTCTTTGGTCGTGTGTAAGTCGATGTACCATGTGAACGCCATCATGTGCAGCATCGTTGTCGGCAGCTGGTTTAGTATCGGCCTCCAAACACACCTTTAGAAATAACAAATTTTGTGCATTTTCAATATTTCACAATATTGCAGGTCTACCTTGCAGCATCTGTTCGGCAGTGATGTTATTGTATTTCTGTGTAAGGAAGTTGATGGGTCTGCGCATTCCTCGGATACGCGAAGAACCACACATTGAGCGCCCATCTGCAGATAGCGCACCCATCACCAGATTGCGCAATTTTTTAAAGTTAGTTAACTTGCACAATCTTCATACATCCTGGCCCCCTATGAGATACCCCTTGAATCTATAACTATAAAAAGGGAAACCTGCCTTAGGCTTAGGTCTACGCGAGACGCAACCAATGATTTTGTGCAATCTGTAAATCTAGCGCCAAACACCATTATAAATACATATCAGTGCAACTTGTCCTAAGTATTGACAACTCATACTATAATAGTTGTAATGACGTGTGTGAAAATATGTCATAAATCGGTACATTATGTGTCGGCCTGTAAATCGGCTCCACCGCTCACTGCACAACGTACCACGTTTTAACCGGAAGGGTATCATTGTAAATATAAATACCTTAGTAGTTAACCGGTTGGTAGCGACAACTCTGTGGCCAATTGCCACGAGCGCGAAAACTGTCCACAGCAGCTGGTCACATGGTGGAGCCACGTGTAGTCTGTAACTGACACGAGACTAAAACATGACGGTCATAATCATACTTCTCCGTGTTGCAGTTCGTTATATTGCGCCGTTCGTTTGACTCAGAAATCAGGCTTGAATCGCACAATGGTACAATTCATTTTCCACAGTTGAACGCTGATTGTGATATTTCTTCATCAATGCCGGTTTTCAGCATCGTCCTCAGCTGTTCGTACACCGGCAATAAACAATAACACAGTCGCTTTTATTACACTTAATTTTAATGTTTGTTTTATTAAGACAATGGATTAATATAATACGTTTTCTTCCGTGTATCTTGGAGAATCCAGAGAGACTGATTAGGCATTAAGCAATCAATGGCATTCAACCTGGACTTGTGTTTATCTAACTAGTCGCCAGGTGTCTTCGAGGGAGTTCTCATCGTCGATGTCGTCATCAGATGTGTAAACATAATATTGATCTGCAACTGGTTTAGTATAGAAACACAATTTATTTATTATATACTTTGGACTGTCGCTACAAGGAACATGTGTGTTGGAACTTTGTGAAACTACTCTGTATAACCGTCCATACTTCGAAGAATCGAAGAACGGCATTACGAAGTTCACTGTAATAATGTTTTCTTCCGTGTATCTTCATCCGTTTTTGTCATACAAACAGCACAAAGATAAAGTAACTCACTATCGCAATACTTAGGGTTAGGATTGCTTCCCTCTCAAAATACTTTAAGTAATATCCAATGTTATGGCTGAAATGAAGAACACCGGAATTTCCAGGCGGCGATATAATTGGCTGAGGTTATCTTCGCAGTTTCCCAAGGCGATCTGTCAGTGGGTACTGAGACTGGTGTAATCAGCAGGAATGGGAAAAGGGATGCTCTCCACGATTTAAATAAGAGTTAGATACTCTATTTTGTTTGACAATGGCCAGGTCAACACTATGACTTGTTTTCTTACGCCGCCGTGTTGTCAAATTCAAATATAAATGACAACTTTCATCGTCGCATTTACGTGTTCCTGAACATAATACATGATGACATAAGCAACCACCCATAACCCTAACCCCCCATAACCCTAACCCCCCATAACCCTAACCCCCTAATTGGTACGAGAGTTATGTTATCTCGTACGTTGTCTCATCTGTTGTCTCGTCCGTTGTGTCGTCCGTTGTCTCCCCCGTTGTCCCATCCGTTGTCTCATCTGTTGTCTCGTTCGTTGTGTCGTCCGTTGTCTCCCCCGTTGTCCCATCCGTTGTCTCCTCCGTTGTCTCGTTCGTTGTGTCGTCCGTTGTCTCCTCCGTTCTCTCAGCTGTTGTTTCGTTCGTTGTCCCATCCGTTGTCTCCTCCGTTCTCTCAGCTGTTGTTTCGTTCGTTGTGTCGTCCGGAGTCTCCTCCGTTGTCTTTTCCGTTGTCTAATCTGTTGCCTCAACCGTTGTTTTATCCATTCCCTCACTCGTTGTCGCGTCCATTGTCTCATCCGTTCTCTTTGTCGCGTCTTTTTTGTCTTATCCGTTGTCTCATCCGTTATAACATCCGTTGACTCGTCTGTTATTTCGTCCGTTATCTCGTCCGCTGACCCAATCCGTGTTCTCATCCGTTGGCTCATATTTGCCTGATATGGTCGTGGCCGTTTTCTCGTTCGTTGTGTCATCCGTTGTCTTTTTTGTTGTTTCGTCTGTTCCCTCATCCGTTGTGGTTGCCGCGTCTGTTATCTTGTCCGTTGCCTCGGCTGTTGTCTCGTCCGTTGTCTCATCCATTGTCTCATCCACTGTCTTATATGTTGTCTCGTCTGTTATTTAATAAGTTGTCTCGTCCGTTGTCTGAGTGTTATCTCATTCTTTGTCTCGTCTGTTGTCGTTGACGCATCTGTTGTCTCGTCTGTTATGTTATATGTTGCCTCTCCGTTTTCTCGTCCGTTGTCGCGTCTGTTGTTTCGTCCGTTATCTCGTACGTTGTCTCATCCATTATCTCGGACGTTGTCTCATTCCATCCGTGTTTTCATCCGTGGTCTCATACGTTGTTTCGTCCGTTATTTCAACCGTTGTCACATCTGTTGTCTCCACCCTTATCTCAGCCATTGTTAAAAACGTTTTAACTGTTGCTTCACTGATCGTGTATCAACCCAATTTCTTATGAACCTATCAACATACATCCTTTGTCTTATCTGCACTAGACCATTAAATACAAATCAGTTCAACTGGTCCTGAATAAGAACAACACCTACTGCAAGAAATCAAGATTCAATACGTTTACTATCACTGTATTAAAAACGGACAATTTTTCTTCAACAATACATTAAAATGACAATAATAACATTCGTAACATATACACAATTTGTAACACACATTTCAGTCAGCAATAAAATTTGTAAAACACTCAGAACACGTGGGATAGTTGTGGATGAAAATATACCATATATCAATTGCTGTGTAATGTGCCTGCCTGTGAATCGGTAACCGCGAACTTAGCTCCAAATATCGCTACGATGTTTAGACTGGAAGGGTGTCATTGCAAATACAAACAACTCAATAGTTAGTCGGTTGGTGGCGGCACCTCTTTGGCCATTTGCCACGAGCGTGAAAACTGTCCACAGCGGATGGTCACATGGTGGAGCCACGTGTATTATGTTGTAGTATAAAATCCTGCAAGTGTAAAATAATTCAGTTCCGGTCCTTCAATGCGCATGTCCGGAAATATAAATTCGTTGTGTAAGGGAATAGTCTGCCCTATTCTAAAAAAAGTATGCTTAACATATTACTTCAATGGCCCAAACTAGGTTCATCCTGTTGACCCTAAGTCCGAAACCTATGCTTCAACCCAGGTGAGTACCTACTCGACGGATGTTGCTAATAATATAGGCCAGCTAAGTAAAAGATTGTCTAAATATATATCTAAACGTTTTATGAATATTGGCGACGGGATGGGTGTAAAATTATTTAAATGTTGCTCATCTGAAACATTTAGAAGAATATATGTGGAAATATTTATGCTAGGTAGCTAAGGTGGTGTAAGTTAAATATTCAGCACAAATTTTCCACAAGCTACTGAATCACATATTTGGTATAACTGACTATTTCATGGGACTAAAACATGGCGGTTGTTCTCACACTTCTCCGTGTTGCAGTTCGTTATAATGCCTGTCTCACCGCACTCATTCTCTCTATACAAGTCCTGCCCATCTCAGTCTGCTACCGACGGCTTTCATCTTCAGGAAAATAATAACAGCAACAAACAAGTTCTACATACTAAAATATCAAAGCGTGAAACGTGAAGCAGACGTGTTATTGTGAGAGGCCCGTATACATTATATGAGTCTGCTAAAGTTGTTCTTATCAGTATGAGACACTGCTTGAGGCTGTGCTGGGCGATTTGTGAGGGGAATCAACAAATGTATGTTGTGATGCTGTTATATGAGTGTCAGCTGTTCACTGAGTACAATTTATGATGACAAAACACAAGGAACACACGTTAAAACGGTCCTTTATTAATGTATAGTTAAGACAGTCATTCATAGTACGCGTGGGATCATTCTAGATGAATGTCCAGTGCACTAATTGTGAGTTCATAAACCTTGGATTTCGATTTTCTTCAACATCAGCCTTGACTTGTGTTTCACAAGGTCGTCGCCAGCAGTGTCTTCAGCCGTGTCTCATCGTCAACGTCTAGTCAGACTTCCCAATTAGCCTGTAAACCAATGTGTCATCAATATCATATCAGGTGTGTGATATACACCACACTCTCGCTACACGGAACATGTTTGTGAAACTGCTCCATATAACTGGCAATATACAACACTGCAAAACGGGATTACGAAGTTGTTCTTTTTAAGTGGGCGTTCCTTATATTCAAAAAAATATGAACGTATATTTATTGCTCACTGATTTTATATACATAAAACGATTATTCCATAATACAATTTCAGTTATGATTTACATTGGACTCCCGCTACAAAGATCATGATGGTACTTTGTAAACTGATCCATGTATATCCAGTATTTCTTATATCTGTGGGAACATATAACTGTCAAGTATTTCTACTGTAACCGATCAAACAGTGAACTGTAGTCAGTGATTAGAGCAATAGATATTAAGTGATGCTAATAAAGGTCTGACCCTCATGGCGGGAACTCATAGAAAGAAAATATTCATCAAACCATAATAACTTGTGCCCCAATGTTTCCCTTGTTCTCCTCTGTCTATTATTACTAATGTCTCACTGCACATTTCACCGACAGCCACAAGGCGCGGCGTTACGTCATCACTCACGTCAGACGTAGCAACTCCGGCGACCTTTGATACCTTATGATACTTGGCACAGTCGCACGTATGTCTGACGGGAGCTACGGTGATGGTCAGTCGCTCGCTGTTGTTTATTATTCGCGGAACTTTTTACAGCCGTGTCTAATTATTGACTGGTGGAGTCTGTATGACGTGGACGGTGACTGTAGAGAAGTGACTTACCTAACGATTACCGTTACGAACCCTCCCGGAGAAATCGCGCCTGAGTTGGGGCCCCCACTGCGACGAATGGTGCCATGTCCTGAAAGAAAGAGGAGAAGTGAAGGTGACACACGACACTCACAGAGCTCTGTACGCATGTGTAAACACACTAACATGTGCAAGGACTAATTAAATACGTCAACTTACACTGTTAACACCAGCCGTGGTCGCCGGTTCAAGATGCCCCTGAGTGTCGCGTCACTGGCGAGTGTGAGGTTGCTGTCGTCAATGCTGTAAAGAAGGAGACAAGACTCAAGAGTAAACACTTTCACTCACCTCACTAAATACACAAACTAAACAACGTCTATCTACACAGACTTTAACCCACCTACAATAGCAATAAATCACAACTTGACACGACGCGTGCTCGGCACATATTTTGTTTTGGCCAAAAGTAAATTTTATTTGTGCAGCAAAATGTTTACATAATATCAATGCATAAAATTAATTATGTGGAATAAAAGTACAGTTTGATTAAAAAGCCAGGTAAAGGTTATTGAATGTTATAGTAATTATATAAGTGATATATGCAATATGTTTTTTATTTTAGTAACTGTCAAAAGAAACAAAGTAAGTGTAATAAATTAAATTTAAAGGAAAACCATCTGGCAAGTGATATGATGTGGGGTGAATAAGGAAATGTGTTCTTACCTGAGCTCGGTCAAATAAGAACAGCCCTTGGTGAGGCCGTCCACGATGTTGCGGAGACCTTCGGCCGTCAGATTACACCCGTTGAGGCTGTAACGTAAGCAACGAGTTGTTTTATCTCACCAACAACATCTGTCATCTCACAAACTCACTTCTTTCAACTCTTCCACGACGACATGTGTACATTAACACAACAACAACAACAACAACAACAACAACAGCAACAGCAACAACTACTACTACTACTACCACTACTACTACTACACTGTTTACACGTGTTGTAATAAATAATTAAACTTACTCTATTTCCTTGAGGTTTGCCTGAGACTCCAAGATGCGTCCCAGGTTCCGCGCACAATTACGAAGTACGAGGGGGTCGTTGTTGCTCATGCTGTGGATGAATTATATTCCTTGATTAAACACAAACGTCACTCGCTATCGCAGTACATAATACGTGCACAACAGACGATAAACTGCCGCATGTTGCGATGTCTGCTCGTGTCTACTACACTGACTGACCACTGACCAACAACAGAATTGGACAACACTTCCCTGCTCAAGTGGACAAGTCTGTCACATTCCGTTAGGTAACAACCATTTAATGTTTCCTGTGTCTCATTATGCGGCGGCAAATAATAGATTTGGACGACACTTTTGTTCAATTTGTTTCATTTTAGTCGGCCGCGTCCAACAATGACATACAATGTATTACATCGAGTTGTCGATGATCTTCAAAATTCTACAAACAACAGTCATAATTAGCACCATAAACACGAGAGACCGCTCTAGTCTAACAATGTCCATTTCAACATTTTACATATCTGAAACACAATACTAAATTATTAATGAAATCAGATCCGATATTGTGTTTGTAAGTGCTAAGGTCTAGGCTTCTTCTTTGTTGTTGTTTTGGTTTGTTTTCTTTGAAAGTAGTCGAGCAATCGGACGTGAACGAACCGAACTTACAAAGCAAATTAATAAGTCATAACAGCTATAGTTACATATTTGAGAAAAATAACGATATATTAAGTTAATGAGCATGGTTATACTACACAGACGTTGATTACATATGTTCATACCTTTCTTCTTCGCTCCCAATGGATCATACGGCGATATTGTACCTACTTAAGTTTAGCGTTAGGCCTAACTAATGTTTCCACGGGAAAGAAGCTACCCAGATATGATTTAAAATATGATGTTTTGTTGTATTTTATACAGATATGTACATAAATTGCTGTATTATGCTTATATTGTTCCATGATATAACTGAATAATTCGTTGGATTACAATTATGATACACATTATACATAAAAGTAAGCCTATAGAACTCTTCAAACAAAAGGTGCGTGAATGCTGCTATTTTGAGCAGACGACATCTGACGTGAAGCTATCGACACAGTGCTACCATCTGGAGACAACAGTGGAACGAACATGGTTCTGGATGCATTCGCCGAATGTCACTGGTGTTACATATCCTGAATGTTTAGCATTATTTATTCCTAGCACACATTAAAGGTAATGCGGTTTCATTTATAACTATATTATTTATAAATTAATATGTTTTCTAAACTGAATGTTCTGTGAGAGAACCTTCGGATATGTATGGTTCGATTTCACACTAATAAAACGAACTTATGAAAAGCAAATATTTCCTCAAAATCAGTCATTAATTTGCGTAAAACGAAATAGAACGTTAATTGCCTAAGTGGTTCTAAAATCTGCCACAAACCATAAAATAACAATAAAGACAACACAACATTTCTTAAATAAGAAAAATATACTATAATTATTGTAATAATTGTTTTAATATCGCCATTTTAAATCAACGATATCTAAAAAAATGTAGGCGTAGGCCCGTTGTGGTTAATTCCCGTTATAGCTACTTCCGTTTTAGATGGCAGTCGTTGTGTCCATTGCAGCCAAAGAATACGGATGCAATTCATTAAGCATGAAAACAAGCTCCATAATAACGTAGAATACATTTTCTGAAGCGGAATATGTAGCATAGAGCCCGTGCACTACAGACTTAGTGAGATTAACACGTTATTTGTTCAGCACACCCAGTATAAAATGCTCAATAAATTGTGTTAATTATTATGTTTGACGAAAGCCATGAAAGTCATGAATCACAAAGTGTATCATATAATATATACTCTAATATAGTAAGATAATAATACATCAAGATTTGTCCAGAAGTACGCAGTATATGTCGCATAGACATATCTCCACTATATTTATACGCATGTTTGAACTTAAGACATCATGGGGGGAATGTATCGGCTCATAATCACCATCCCGAATAAAAACCACGACACTACTGCTAGCTACATTGGGATTGGAAACCGTAGTTTATGTAAAGCCTTGTCTAATAGTGATGTGAACACACACAGCTGGTAGGAAACATTGTACTGTACATAGGTTATATGAACACACACGGCTGGTAGGAAACATCGTACTGTACATAGGTTATATGAACACACACGGCTGGTAGGAAACATTGTACTGTACATAGGTTATATGAACACACACAGCTGGTAGGAAACACTGTACTGTACATAGGTTATATGAACACACACGGCTGGTAGGAAACATCGTACTGTACATAGGTTATATGAACACACACAGCTGGTAGGAAACATTGTACTGTATATAGGTTATATGAACACACACGGCTGGTAGGAAACATTGTACTGTACATAGGTTATATGAACACACACAGCTGGTAGGAAACACTGTACTGTACATAGGTTATATGAACATACACGGCTGGTAGGAAGCATCGTACTGCACATAGGTTATATGAACACACACAGCTGGTAGGAAACATTGTACTGTATATAGGTTATATGAACACACACGGCTGGTAGGAAACATTGTACTGTACATAGGTTATATGAACATACACGGCTGGTAGGAAACATCGTACTGTACATAGGTTATATGAACATACACGGCTGGTAGGAAGCATCGTACTGCACATAGGTTATATGAACACACACGGCTGGTAGGAAACATTATACTGTACATAGGTTATATGAACATACACGGCTGGTAGGAAACATCGTACTGTACATAGGTTATATGAACACACACAGCTGGTAGGAAGCATCGTACTGTACATAGGTTATATGAACACACACAGCTGGTAGGAAGCATCGTACTGTACATAGGTTATATGAACACACACAGCTGGTAGGAAACATTGTACTGTATATAGGTTATATGAACACACACGGCTGGTAGGAAACATCGTACTGTACATAGGTTATATGAACACACACAGCTGGTAGGAAACATTGTACTGTACATAGGTTATATGAACACACACAGCTGGTAGGAAACATTGTACTGTACATAGGTTATATGGTAACATACACCTGGTAGGAAACATTGTACTGTACATAGGTTATATGAACACACACAGCTGGTAGGAAGCATCGTACTGTACATAGGTTATATGAACACACACAGCTGGTAGGAAGCATCGTACTGTACATAGGTTATATGAACACACACAGCTGGTAGGAAACATTGTACTGTACATAGGTTATATGAACACACACAGCTGGTAGGAAGCATCGTACTGTACATAGGTTATATGAACACACACAGCTGGTAGGAAACATTGTACTGTACATAGGTTATATGAACACACACAGCTGGTAGGAAGCATCGTACTGTACATAGGTTATATGAACACACACGGCTGGTAGGAAGCATCGTACTGTACATAGGTTATATAACTGTTTAGACCAAGCTGATGTATAAATGTCTTAATGCAATTTGAACTAGTTAGTCCTCTCACCCCTTGCCATTCTTGAAGTGTATAGGTTAATTAGTAGCTGTATCGGGATTACTATAAATTAAGTTTTACTATAAATTAAAAAAATTACAATAACTGAAATAAAATTTAGCCATAACGAGAAGTAGCTATAACGGCAGTAGCTATATCAAGAAAACACACTCGGGACGGGAAAAAATTATAAATTACGTAATTACGTTTTCTAGGAAGTTTGCCCCTTTCTTGTAGCCACTGCACATTACGCGCGTTCGAAATTACGTAAAAGTACATACTCTTCTGATATTGTCCTTAGCACATCTACGTTTTGATATTGGCAAACTGTCCAGAAAGTATTGGCGGGCTGAACCCCCAAGACTTCCCTCCCGATTCCGACGCCTATATTTTGCTGCATAATAAAACAAAGTCATGTTTATAATCGCACCGGTATCAGCAATATGGCCTTGCAAAGTGTTTTGCAGTTTGCAGCGAAAACAGTCGTGCAAGTCAAATCTCGTTTTCTGATAATAGGTTGATATGACTGCTGTGGTGGATGCGTAGTGGATATGCCTACACGCGTCATCTCGGACACGACTATATAGGCGCATTCAAACATGCATCAATAAGAAATCAGATGTGCACTCACTCTAATTCTGTGATTCTTGTGGACTGCAGGAAACTCAAAAAGTCCTGGATGTTGGTACTTGTCAGTTGGCTGCTCACATCCAATCTCCCGCGTCTCACGATGAACTGGGTGGCGTTCGCCATTACGCTGAGGGTATTCAGCTGCTTCTCTTCGTGGCTCTCCCCGTGCACTGTAGACACAACACACACGTAATTTAAATTAACTTGTTTGGACTTCCGTCTACATCCTTCTCCGATATATCTAGTTTTCTTTCCGCACACTTTAAATCTACCAAACATGTCAGCAAGCAACACGTTTTACTCACGTGCAGCTGACTTCACAGATAGAGATGACACACACCGTTATCATGTCTCAATTACACACGACAGTTTACGTTGCGAGTGCCGTAAACAATGATTGTAACTTGTCGACATTGAGATATTATGGCCTACGTTGCAAATAATGTATGACATGCGCCATTATGTAAGCCGAACAAAACATAAATTTCACTTACCATTCCATCAACGATTATAATTTATATACAAACGCCGTGTTTTTTGATGTAGAAACGTCTCGTATATATATATACAGGAATATTTTTGAAATGTTCGTCTGAATCCCCAGGAATTCTCTGCTGGGACATCCTAAAGTCTCACACAATTGTCTACTTACTTCTTCATATCAGGAACAATGTGTGATTCAATTGGGCAGGGCAGCTGTTATCAACATTACACAATCAGTGGAGCAACGCACCAGGGGCAGCTGTTATCAACATTACACCCCCATGGAGTAACGCATCAAGGACAGCTGTTATCAATATTACACCCATCCATGGAGCAACGCATCAAGGGCAGCTGTTATCAATATTACACCCACCCATGGAGCAACGCATCAAGGGCAGCTGTTATCAACATTATACCCATCCATGGAGCAACGCATCAAGGACAGCTGTTATCAATATTACACCCATCCATGGAGCAACGCATCAAGGATAGCTGTTATCAATATTACACCCACCCATGGAGCAACGCATCAAGGGCAGCTGTTATCAACATTATACCCATCCATGGAGCAACGCACCAAGAGCAGATGTTATAAACATTACACACCCACCCATGGAGCAACGCACCAAGGGCAGCTGCTATCAATATTAAAAAAAACCTCCGTGGAGCAACGCACTAAGGACAGTTGTTATCAACATTATACCCTGATGGAGTAACGCACCAAGGACAGCTGTTATCAACATTACACCCCCATGAAGTAACGCACCAAGGGCAGCTGTTATCAACATTACACCCTGATGGAGTAACGCATCAAAGACAGCTGTTATCAATATTACACCCACCCATGGAGCAACGCATCAAGGGCAGCTGTTACCAACATTATACCCATCCATGGAGCAACGCTTCAAGGGCAGCTGTTACCAACATTATACCCATCCATGGAGCAACGCACTAAGAGCTGCTGTTATCAACATTACACACCCACCCATGGAGCAACGCACCAAGGGCAGCTGTTATCAATATTAAACAACCCTCCGTGGAGCAACGCATTAGGGACAGCTGTTATCAACATTACACCCCCATAAAGTAACGCACCAAGGGCAGCTGTTATTAACATTACACCCTGATGGAGTAACGCATCAAGGATAGCTGTTATCAATATTACACCCACCCATGGAGCAACGCATCAAGGGCAGCTGTTATCAACATTATACCCATCCATGGAGCAACGCACCAAGAGCAGCTGTTATCAACATTACACACCCACCCATGGAGCAACGCACCAAGGGCAGCTGTTATCAATATTATAAAACCCTCCTTGGAGCAACGCACTAGGGACAGCTGTTATCAACATTATACCCTGATGGAGTAACGCATCAAGGGCATCTGTTATCAACATTACACCCTGATGGAGTAACGCATCAAGGACAGCTGTTATCAACATTACACCCCCATGAAGTAACGCACCAAGGGCAGCTGTTATCAACATTACAGTACTTTGATCTTTTAAAGTTGTTACCACAGTGGCGTCCCTGGCGAAGAGTGGCTCACACTCATTCTCCCAGGGTGGGTAAAGGCCTTCGAAAAAAGCACAGCATATCAAAAACATGTAAGTAAATACTAATATAAATAAATATAAATGGGTTTTTGGCAATATATCGTCAAATGAGAAAGTGAATGAACTTACACTATTTCAAAGCTAGCGTACTAACAAATATATTATCAAAGTACAAGCTCACGTCTTCCGTGTTTTCAATCATCATTGTGTCTCTTTGTTGCAAGTCTTCACAACGTACAGTAAACATGCAAACATAGTGTTCATGTGACTATTACAGGACAGATCAGTGGTCGCAAACTCGATCTCAAGTATCTTTTCCAGCGAGTTTCCTGAAACTGCTGAAATCTCTCGTCACATTATGTATTCTGACTGAGATAACGCATGAAACAAAAGTCTATGTCATAGCCATTGTACCCATGGAGTAAACAAAACATTGATTACATCAAAGATATTTTGATTTCAAATGTAGCATGCGGTGTAATAAACTAACATTAACATACGTGTCATGTGGATACGGACTTATAATATATAACACAAATATGTAATGACATGACGATATTAATAGAAACTCGTTAAACTGGCGAGCATATAGAGAGCTCAAATGTAATGACAATA
Source organism: Paraescarpia echinospica (assembly GCA_020002185.1). Classification (NCBI taxonomy): domain Eukaryota; kingdom Metazoa; phylum Annelida; class Polychaeta; order Sabellida; family Siboglinidae; genus Paraescarpia; species Paraescarpia echinospica. The sequence continues at coordinate 34,682,314 of CM034541.1, forward strand.
AATTAAAGAGCTGACAAACATAACTACTTCCATTACTACTTCTACTGTAGCGTGGCTGACACGTACAATGTAATACTGAATTCATGTGATACGTTATGCGGTTATTTGGCGTGCGCTTTGTAACACATCAGATAAGATTTCCAACTCGAGCCAATATTGCCTATTGGCCTAATGTATGCTGCAATATTGGTTAAATATTGGCATTCCATGATTTGCAACCAAACATGTGGATGTCCCTCGGCCCAACAATCGCAATCCGTTGCCTGGCCTAGTGCTGAACCAACATTGGCCAAAGGTTGGCATTTCAAGCTATACGCTAACATTTTTGCCAACCTTGGCCCAAGACGGAAATGCTGATCCTCCCTGAAAACGACGGCAATCTTCTTCACTACATCGCCTGCATGGATTAGCAACCTATTGGGGCGCGTATTCTTTAGATGAAGTCTAAATCCAAGAAGTCGAAACCCACTTGCCCATAAAACCACTGAGCGACCCATTTCAAGAATAACTGATGTTAATTGGTGCAGCAAATGGTGTCGTCAAACTCACATATTTAGCTTACGTCTAAAACATTTTGGTGAAGTTCGACATTGATTCTTTAAAGATACACACTGTTAACTGTATATAAATAACAACCACACACAAGTGTCTACCTACCGTTGCTGAAATCTTCAGCAAAACTCTCTTTAGTTTAATTTATAGCTAAGTGCTCTTGACGTGTGTCATGTCGGGCGTACAAGCAATATGCGCAATGCGTGTGTCCGTGAATGTGAAACGGGTGGGGAAGTGTCCACTGTACCCGTTAAGCCAATCACAATAGCCAACAGTACCACGTGATGGCATATATGTCGTTATTTTGTTAAAGCCTGCTGCAGTTTATATGTAGCCATATATAGTACCTTCTGGAATACATCCTTTCTGAAGCACTCAGCCGTATAACATAGTTTGAGCCCCAGTTCTGGCTGTTTAGACCTCAAATGACTCAGCCCCGTCACCTCCTCTAGTGACCTCTCATATCAGCATTGACATTTCCTTTCGTTCTGTCACAAAGCTAGACGTGGGTTTAATCACAATAAGACGTCAGATTAAGCGCCACACACAATAGCTATTGGGTAGAATGAGATACAATAGTCACAAACTGAACATTTTCCAATCACAAACTACCAACATATGTAATAGCTACAGCATAGAATGAGAAACAATATTATCATATTGAAGATTTTCTAAGCACAGATTACTGAAATAAACAATGCCTAATCTGTTCAATACACCACAATGAATCACACGCATACCAACCCCGTTAACACCAACAATCCCGAACAGATCCCACAGACACTAACCCGGCTACCAAAACTCATTAGGCCAGTGAAGTTCAACCAGAATCCATGATTGTTTTTCTCTCATTGGTTATTTCTCAGACTCCCATTGGTGACAACAGCTGGAACCGGCCCCAGCCATATAACTACAATCGAGGAAACGTATCTATGTATGCGGGTACGTTAACGTTTTCCTCTTAGACGACTTGAACCGCGAGTAACAAACTTTGAGGGATTAATGTGCGACTCCACGAGTAGGACGTAAGACCTATGTCTTTTCAAAATACCCCATATGCTGAGATTATAACCTTTTATGGGGGTAAATCAGCTGTTCGTAAAGTAAAACGTTGTTCTTCTCCTGATTCTCTGTCGTCAGGGATTCCGTTACTCGATTTCAGTTTTCTTCTTCTTTTCTCCCACTTATCTTGCAATATCTTCTCCAGCAACTGTCTCCATTCCCCTCTATCTTTTGCTCTCGTTCTCCACTCCTCTCCCAATCCTTCCAAGTATCTCATTATAATAATAATAGTAATAATAAGATAACTTCTATTGCGCCTAAATCCTTGGAAACCAAGCTCAGAGGCGCATAAAAACAAAAGGATTGGTCAATCTCAAAATCCATAAGCAGTTCTCCAGTTGTCAACAGATGGGTCAAGGCGCTAGGGAGCTACGGTGGATAAGCAAGATTGTAAAGTTACGTTTTTTTTTGACGACGGAATTTTAAAAATATTTTCAACTTATCTAACACTAAGAGGGAGCATATTCCAAAGAGTTGGACAGTGCCTGGTATGAAATGGTACAGATCTTAAATATTATACGATATCGTACAGGAAGCCAATGCAAAGACTTCAAAAATGGTACAGAGCGAGAAAAACGAGGAGATCTTGTAACTTCTCTTGCTAGACAATTTTGGACACGCTGAAATGTTGTGATATCTTTGCTAGCGATATTATAAAGGAAGGAATTGTAATAGTCAAGTCTGCTGCTAACAAGCGCTGTTAACAACAGAAAATGACATATACCGGCGAATACGGCGAAGATCACGAATATGATAAAAACAGCAGCGACATGTTTGAGATATGTGATGTCGGAAATTAAAGTTACTATCAAAGATCACTCCTAGATTCCGCACCGAGGTTGCTGGCGTGATATACTGATTCAAAATACGCGTAGGGAAAAAAACATCCAGTTTGCTACGCTGCATTGGAGTACCAATAATGATCAATTCAGTTTTATTTGCATTTAATTTCAACTTGCTGTCAGTCATCCAGTGGAAGATATCTTGAAGGCAATCACTAAGATGGTTAAGGGAGCGATTTGTATCCGGGGTAGCCAACGAAATGTAGATCTGAGTATCATCAGCATAAAGATGATGATCCAAGTTATGTCTTTGTATAACAGAGGTTAGTGGCGTGGTGTAAAGAGTAAAAAGCAAAGGCCCAAGAACAGAAGCCTGGGGAACACCAAATAAAGCCGGCAGTGCAGCTGAAAAGCAGTTCCCAATCTTTATAGTTTTATATCTAACAGTTAGATATGAAGAAAACCAGCTTAGAGCTGTGCCAGATATGCAGTACCACTTTAATAGGCGTTCAATGAGAATGCTGTGATCAATCGTGTCAAACGCGGCAGAGAGATCTAGTAAGGTAAGTGCATTCACTTTACCATTATTAATGTTCAAGTTAATGTCATTATGAACCTTTAAGAGGGCAGTCTCTGTTGAATGAAACTGCCTATATGCCGATTGTGACACATTAGTTAAGACATGTGTGCTAATGTGAGACCTTAGACGACTTGCTACAACCTTTTCTAGTATTTTGGAAATGAAGCCGAGGTTAGAAATAGGTATATAACTGTTTAGGTCTTGCTTAGGCAGAGATGACTTCTTAAGAAATGGTGTGACATGGGCGTATTTGAAATCATCAGGAAAACAGCCAAAGCAAAGTGATGCATTTATAATATTTGCTATAGGACCAATTAGTGCCAGCCGTTCTCCTCCCATTCTCTCCACATGCCCAGCCCACTTCAATCGACTCCTCACCAGCTTCTTCTTAATGCTTTCTTTTACTCCAACCTCCTCCCTCAGTTCCTCTATTCTTCGCTTATCAGTTCTCCTCACGTCTGCAATTCTTCTTACCCAATTGGTTTCACACACTTGCACCCTCTCTTGTTGTTTCTCTGTCAGTGTCATCGTCTCTAGGCCATACAGGTATGCGGGGTAACACATGAACAGAGCACATTTCCTTTGAGTTTACGCGACATGCGCTTGTATCCCATCACACCTTCAACTTTCCCCCAAGCGTTTGCCCCTTCTTTTATCCTCCTGCAAATATCGATGTATGAGTTACCTCCCCGCATATCGCTCCACCCAGGTATACAAAACTGTCTCTTTGTTTTAGTTTCTTCCCCTCCAGGTGTATTTCCAGCTCTTTGTTTTGTTGCCCCCCCCCCAGTGTACCTCCGTCTTCTCCAAACTAACTTTCAGTTCATGTCTGCTGAACATATCCTTTCACTCTGTCAGTTGTTGAAAATCGGCTTCCCCGTCCTGCCAGATCGTATGCACACAGTAGCTTCCAGAGGATATCTCTCATACCAGTCTTTCTGCTTATCAGTTCCACCACTGCGATAAATAACAGTGGGCTCAGGGCGCTCCCCTGTCTCAGGCCAACATTTACTTCAAACTCTCCTGATACTCCCGGTTCAAACAAAACCCTGCTCTTTGTTTCTCCATAATGTTATGTCCCCTCTACCATCCTGATCTCCGCCTCTGGGACTTTCATCCACCTCAGTGTCGCCATCGCCATCTCTCGTGGTACAGTATTATATGCTTTCTCCAGGTCTATGAATTCTACCTCCATATCTTCCTATCCCTCCACTTTCTTTTCCACTAACTGCCTCAGGGCAAACATCCCGTCAGTTGTTCGTCTTCCTGTTTTAAAACCCTTCTGTTCTTCACCGATTTCCCCTTCCACTACTGCTCTTATTCTGCCATCCAGGGTTCTTTCCAGCATCTTCATCTTCTGTATTTTCCAGGGTCATGTACGTCTCCCTTTCTTTTCCATACGTTCTCCATTCGTCTGGGGTCTTCGCCTCTCTCATGCAGGTGTTCAGCAGTCTTTTTGTCCACCGTATTCCAACTCGTTCAGACACCACCAGCATCTCCACTCACACTTCAACAGTAGCTGCCGCCCGACCTTTCTTCATCTTCTTCATTGCTCTCTCTACCTCAGCATCCACAATCTCCTCCACATTTACTTCTTCCTCAACTGCACTTCTCTGTTTTCCCTTTGGTTTAACAAAGCCATGTAATACTCCTCCCAGACCTGGAGCACCTCTTTCCTGTCTGTCACTAGCTTTCCGTTCTTGTCTTTGATCACTGTTCCAGCTTTCACGTCCTTGCTGTCCTTATCCCTGTCATTGGCCATCTTATAGATCATCTTCTTTCCGCTATCCTCATCAAGCTTTCTATACAGCTCCTTTTCCATCTCTCTCTCTCTCAGCCTTATCCACAGCTCTCCTGCAGCCTTCTTGTTCTGTTCATACAGTTGCTGTATTGCTATGTCATGTTGTCCGCCATTCCCTTTGATCAATTCTATCTCCTTCCATTCCTCTCTTTTTTCTTCAATTGCTTTGGCTACTTCTTTAGTCCACATTGTCTGGTTTTTGCTCTTCGATGAAGCTCCTACCTAACCAGATGTTCTGCCGCACAGCTCCTTAGCTGCTCAAATTAAAGCATCGTTAAAGAATTTCCATTCTTCTTCCACTGTTCCTATTGTTGGCCGTAGTTTCACATACTCTGATGCCACTCTATCTCCGTATGCACTGGCTGTGTCCCCGTAACATTTCCTCCATTTAATGGTCTTCCGCCCCACACTTTTAACATCCCTCCTCAATGAAAACGAGGGGCTTGTGTTACGTAGTCACGTGATCCCCAGCAATAACCTAACAGTCCTTCACCCGCCACACTTGCTGTTTCCTCACTACCAGCAGTTCAAGCTCTGTCTTATGGTGGCCACTCATATAGGACAATTTGTGGCTTTCTCTGTTTTGGAAGAACGACCCGGCCACTACCAGTCCGTTTCGCATCACCAACTCTACTAGCTTCCAGTCCTCTCGGTTTCTTGTACCCCATCCGAATCTACCGACCGAATCCTCTTCTCCTATCTCTGCTGTACCTTCTTAGTGGCATCCGTCGGTCACAAGTGGCCATGGTTCTGCGCCCTGAAAAGTCAGTTGGCACTGGAACAGCGCCTGTTGTGGCTGTGCAGGCCGATGCGGGAGTGACAGTCCCTGTCGCAGCGGTTGCACTTGAAAGCGGTGTCTGCAGGTGGAGCTTGCTGGCCGTTTATGCGTCCCATTCTCCGTTCGTCTGACGCAAGTTGCAACTTCTTTTCCCCTCTGCGCAGGCTGCGATTCAGTTCCTGTCTCCAACGGGAGCGATCCTGGGCAAGGTCTTCCCATCCGTCAATGTCCATGTCAAAGCCTTCATGTCTCTTTTACAGACATCTTTGAATTGGAGTTGGGGGCGGCCCCGAGCTCCCTTGCCTGTTGCGAGCTCGCCGTATAGTAGGTCCTTGGGGATCCTGCCGTCCTGCATCCTGCGGACGTGTCCCAGCCAGCGAAGGCGACGTTGTCGTAGCAGAGTATAGATGCTGGGTGTGGCAGCACGTCGGAAGACCTCGTTATTTGTTATGCGGTCCGACCATTTGATGCCCAGAATCCGCCTCAGGCTGCGCATGTGGAAAGTGTTGAGCCTCCTTTCTTGCCTCGTGTACAGAGTCCATGAATCGCTGCCATATAAGAGGGCACTGAGGACACAGGCTCTGTAGACAGTCATCTTGGTGTTCAGGGTCAGTTTGGCGTTGTTCCAGACCCTCTTTGAGAACCTGGCAAACGTTGATGTGGCTCGGCCAATCCGTCTGCTGGTAGTTGTTTATGGTGATGGCTGGCAGGCTTTCGGTGTCCTGGCTCATGATATTTGTCTTCTTTAGACTGATTGTCAGTCTGAAGTCCTCGCAGGCTTGGGAGAAGCAATCCATAAGATTTTGAAGATGTTGCTCCTCGTGAGCTGTCAAGGCTGCATCATCTGCGAACAGCATGTCTCTGATGAGAACCTCACGGATATTGGTCTTTGCTTTCAATCTGGACAAGCTGTAAAGTTTGCCATCTGACCTAGTGTGGAGGTAGATTCCATCGGTTGATGTTCTGAAGGCATGCTTTAGCATGACTGCAAAGTAGATGCCAAAGAGGGTGGGGGCAAGCACGCACCCCTGCTTGACTCCGCTTTTCACGTCGAATGGAGTTGATGATGACCCGTCGACCTGGACGACTCCTCTCATACCTCTGTGGAATGACTGAATCACGCTCAGAAGCTTTAGTGGACACCCAATCCTTGCGAGGACTTTGAAGAGACCATCGCGGCTCACGAGGTCAAAGGCCTTTGTCAGGTCTATGAATGCTATGTAGAATGACTGCTTCTGCTCGCTGCATTTCTCCTGGAGCTGTCGCAGGGAGAATATCATGTCGATCGTGGAGCGTTCCGACCTGAAGCCGCATTGTGACTCTGGATATACCCTGTCAGCCAGCTTCTGAAATCTGTTCAGGACCACGCGGACGAATACTTTACCGACGATGCTCAGCAAGGAGATCCCCCTGTAGTTATTGCAGTCACTGCGATCTCCTTTGTTCTTGTACAGGGTGATGATATTACAGTCTCTCATGTCCTGGGGAACTTCCCCTTCCACCCAGCACTGACAGAGCAGAGCGTGCAGGTGTTCAAGGAGTGGTCCCTTTGCACTTTTGATGACTTCTGCTGGGATTCCATCCAGCCCTGGCGCTTTTCATGTGGGCAGGCCGTCTATGGCTTTGCTGAGCTCCTCCAGGCTTGGCGTCTCGTTTAGCTTCTCCATGACAGGCAAGCGCTCCACAGCTTCCAGTGTGGCGTCTGAGATGGTGTTCTTCCTGCCGTACAAGTCCGAGTAATGCTCCACCCACCTCTCCATTTGCTTGCTCTTGTCTGTGATAGTTTCACCAGTAGTTGATTTGAGTGGAGCTGTCTTGCTGTGTGTTGGTCCGATTGCCTTCTTGATATACCATCGTAGAGACCCCTGATGTTTCCCGTGTCAGCTGCCAACTGAATACTCTCACAGAGTTGTATCCAATAGTCGTTGGCACATCTTCTGGCTGTGCGCTGCACTTTACCCCCAGCTTCTCTAATAGCTTGCAGTGTTGATTGTGTTGGCTGTCGCTTGTGTTCCAGCAATGCGGCACGCTTTTCCTCAATCATAGTGTTGAGTTCAGTGGCATTTGCCTCGAACCAATCCTGAGTCCTCCCCTGCTTCCTGCCGAAGACAGAGAATGCCGTGCCGTGGATCGTGTCCCTGAGGTGATCCCATCTCTGCTTTGCGTCTCCCTCTGGGGGTTTCGCCTGCAGGGCGTCTTCCAGGCTCTTCGCAAGCATCTCCACCTTCCCTGGGTCCTTTGCCTTGCTGGTGTCGATACGTGGCTTCCCTGACGGTTTGGCGCGATGAAACTTCTTGGGTTGAATCCTGATCTTACAGCAGACCAGCGAATGATCTGTGTCGCAATCAGCGCTGTGATAGGAACGTGTGGTGAGGACGCTTCTCAGTTGACAGCGTCGCGTGAGAATCAGGTCCAACTGGTGCCATCGTTTGGAGAGGGGATGTCGCCACGATACTTTGTGCTGCAGTTTCGTCTGAAAAAAGGTGTTAGTAATGCACAGATCGTGGAGTGTGCATAGCTCGAGTAGTCGTTGCCCGTTCTCGTTCATGCTGTCGATTCCAAATCGTCCCAGGCATCGCGGCCAGGAGGCGTGGTCGGCGCCGACTCGTGCATTGAAGTCGCCGAGTAGAAGCAGGCTTTCGGTGATTGGGATTTTCTGGATGACTGACTGCAGCTGGTCGTAAAACTCGGCTTTTGCCTCCTGGGTAGAGTGGAGGGTGGGGGCGTAGACGCTGATGAGGCTGACAGGTCCGTCTGTTGTGTGGAGACGTAGGGTGAGAATCCCCTCTGTTCCTACCTCACCAGGTTCTATCATGTTCAGCAGTGAGTTCTTCACGGCAAATCCAACGCCGTACTCTCTGGTCTCGTCTGCAGCTTTTCCACGCCAGAAGAAGGTGAAATCCTTTTCTCGAAGAGAGCCGGTTTCGGCAAGGCGGGTCTCTTGTAGTGCTGCGATATCCACTTGCAGTCTCAGCAGTTCTTTGTTGATCACTGCCGTCTTTCGTGCGTCGCTCTTGTCCTGCAGGTCCGTTGATAGGCCGGTGGTCATGGTCCTTACGTTCCAGCATCCTACTTTTAGTGCTGGCTTGTTTCTTGTGTTGCTTTTCTTGCCTGGTGCTTGGGTTTTACAGTCCACTTGTCAGGCTTTTCGCAGCCCTAAGCCCCACGCACCCAGTAAGGCAGGCGAACTGTGGCGGGATAGCACCTTATTGACCGGGGGCTGCCCAGTTTAAAGCGGGCGGTAGCTATCCAATGAGGCACGATGACCTCTCCCACTGTCAGAAGTGACCCCTGGCGCCTCAACTCTACGCCAATGGAGTACTGAGACTTATCACCGGTAACTGCCACTTCTCGTGTTGTGTCGTCGCTTTGCAGCGGCGCTGTAATGTCCTCCTCTCCAGGGCGCAGGCCTGGGCAAGGGTGATATGGAAGACAAGCTGTTGCCCATGCAGCAGGTCCCCCCCTCCACGTCACTGATGTAAACCGGTGCCGTCGCAGGAGTTGCCAGAACGATGTTGAAGTCAACGACGAACTGCCTTTGGGACTCCAGCTCCGGATTTCTCCTCGGGGTTTACTCCCGAAACCTTTCACGAGATCCGGTATAGCCGCAAGGCAGCGGAGGTTTGGAGTCAGAGTTTTCCTTCTCCTAGCTGGACTGCCATCCAAGGCTGACGAGTTCCAGCTACCCGGGTTTTGAATCAGAGATTTCCTTCTCCTAGGTGGATTGCCTTCCAAGGCTGACGAGCTCCATCTGCCCGGGTTTGGACTCAGAGTTTTTCATTCTCCTATGGTACGTTGGTCCGCGGCGCGCTATTCCGTATTATTCACGTGCAACCCCCCAAAGGAGGGCTCCCCAATCCGCCACCCAGGGAACGCGCCTCTACGCCATGTACCCACAGCTGTACCTACGTGTGCATTAAAATCACCAGCTATGCACATCGTCACATGCGCTTCTACCAGTCCCACAAGTCTTTCCAGCACTTCTCTCAAAGCCCTTCTCCCTCCCTCTGCCCTTCCTGTTTGAGGTCCATACACGGACATGACCCACATCAGCTATTTTTCTCACCATCATCCATGCCATAAAGATCCTCCCTTGCCATCTCTCTACTCTCACGACGTCTCTACTGATCTCCTCTATTAGCATGATGCCTACACCGTTACTCCTTCCATCTCCTCCTGCATGTAGCATCTTATACCCTCCTGCCAATGCCCTTGCCCGGCCTCCTTTCCATTTAGTTTCTTGTACACACAACATGTCTAATTTCCTCCTGTCCGTCATGTTTAACACTTCCAATACTTTACCCTTCATCGCTCCCACATTGAGACTTCCCAGCCGGACTTCGTATCTGGGTCGCCGCCGGCGAGACGATCCACCTGGGCTTCGCTGATTTCTCACCACTGCCAGACAAAATGGCGCGTCGGTTACCCCGGAATAGTGAGTGTCGGGACGTGTACACACGGTGGTGGGCCTTGAACATAGCCTGGGGTCGCAAGGTGCCCAGTATCCACAGTGTACCACAAGGAGGTTTTGCTAGAGTCTTGGCTATGTACAAGCAGGGGAGACTTACGTACTAGGCTCCCTTTTCATTCCAAGGATATATCTGGCGGCTGTAGCTGAAAGCGAGAGTATGATGCACAAACTACGCACTACACAATACGTTACAGCACTTGGCGCATCGCACAGACCTGTATTCACAAACCACTCTACAACGTAATGTGCGCGTAATACGGAAAACGTAACCTAACAATCGCAAGAACCACGTGCGCGCTGCAAATACTTCGGGAAAACGGCCCCTGCGTCTTGGACTTGGCACCATGAAGTAGACGCTGACACAATATGCCTCTATATCTACCCTCGTGTCAATAGTAGAGCAATACGAATATCATTTGACAGTTCTACACTATCACGACTAGGGCCTAACAATGGGCGTGAACATCACATTCTCTCCTACTCATAAGCGCATCCAGGGGGACTGGGGGCACGTGTCTCCGCCTAGACCTTTGTAATTTTGCAAGCCCGTAGAATTTTTGAATGGGCCCACGTGACCGTGCCCCTAGACCGTTTGAAATGTGCTCCCGTTCAGGTTACGATAAGGTGAAGCGAGCAAGCGCGGATAAGCTGAAGTTATGGCGGCGAGACAGTGAAAACATTTCTACACGATTTAGGTCGGCTGCCAGTGGATGTTTTTGTACACCCCCTAGACTCGTTTTCTAGAACTACCACTGTTACCTTCGTTATTTTAAACAAACAGCGAACATCTGCGAGCACGTTATACAGATACAGATTGCCATTATTGACGTAAAATGTATGTTAATTAGGAATGTGACTTGTCAAAACATATAGTTCCATCGAACATAACCACGAACATACAATAAAAGATCAATAAATAAATATAATGAAAACAATTAAGTCTAAAAATATCCATTACAATTGATAGGTTAAGCTAAAACTAAAAAAATGAAGTATAGAACACATCTGGCAAATTAACATTCCGTTGTCTGTATCTAAATTCTATCTTGGGTATATTTAGTACCCGATAAGGCAGCCACGGCACGGGGAAAGGTGGTACAACCTATGTATCGATACTGTGTTTTCCAACGTTTGATAAATATTACTATCATAACTTTCAACCACCATGGCATCCCGTCAACTAACATAACTAACAGAACTACTTTGGGCCAATAAAATGTTGTGGCCCCAATTTAGCTCCGTTCCAAACAACATAGCTTGCCAAATTTTCAAAACTATGAATGTAACCGAGTCCGGAAGCAATTTACATGCTAAAATAGTATTTTATTGAGCTACACGGCTAAACACACTATCATACAGCATGAAAACAGCTAATATCTTCCTCCTGTGCCTAGTTCTCCGCGTGAGCTATGCTTTTGCGTTGTTATTATTGAACACTGATTACCAGTATTCAATATGTGTTCGCTTGTGGACTAGACATTTCGGATGTCTTCACGAAGCACGGTGTTCGCTACTATGTAGCATAGTTTCATGAAGCGGCCCACGAATGTTTTAATCCGCCACTGGGCCCAACATTTGTGCCAAATTTCATTAAAATTGCAAGGGTGAAGGATAATGCTCGTTGATTTCATGTCGAATGACCCTACATTTTGTATGAAGATTACCTTTCAACTTAAACGGAACAGTAAGGTAAAGGTGTTTACAAAGACATCAGTAATATGCTCGTGGTAATGTATTTGTTCGTAAATTTCGAATGTACTCACACGCTGTCAAATTTATTCTGTTTAAATAATGTTGCTCTCCCGTGTATACTTGTCATTTGTGGTGGAACCACACAAAAACTGCCATCAGGCAACATAGAGACTGCAGTGCTAGCCACACGTCTATACAGAGGAGATTACCGAATAGCCAACATAGAGACTGCAGTGCTAGCCACACGTTTATGCAGAGGAGATTACCGAATAGCCAACATAGAGACTGCAGTGCTACCCACACGTTTATGCAGAGGAGATTACCGAATAGCCAACATAGAGACTGCAGTGCTAGCCACACGTTTATGCAGAGGAGAATACCGAAAAGCCAACATAGAGACTGTAGTGCTAGCCACACGTTTATGCAGAGGAGATTACCAAATAGCCAACATAGAGACTGCAGTGTTAGCCACACGTTTATGCAGATGAGATTACCGAATAGCCAACATAGAGACTGTAGTGCTAGCCACACGTTTATGCAGAGGAGATTACCGAATAGCCAACATAGGGACTGCAGTGTTAGTCACACGTTTATGCAGAGGAGATTACCGAATAGCCAACATAGAGACTGCAGTGCTAGTCACACGTTTATGCAGAGGAGATTACCGAATAGCCAACATAGAGACTGCAGTGCTAGCCACACGTTTATGCAGAGGAGATTACCGAATAGCCAACATAGAGACTGCAGTGTTAGCCACACGTTTATGCAGAGGAGATTACCGAATAGCCAACATAGAGACTGCAGTGCTAGCCACACGTTTATGCAGAGGAGATTACCGAATAGCCAACATAGAGACTGCAGTGCTAGCCACACGTTTATGCAGAGGAGATTACCGAATAGCCAACATAGAGACTGCAGTGTTAGTCACACGTTTATGCAGAGGAGATTACCGAATAGCCAACATAGAGACTGCAGTGCTAGCCACACGTTTATGCAGAGGAGATTACCGAATAGCCAACATAGAGACTGCAGTGCTAGCCACACGTTTATGCAGAGGAGATTACCGAATAGCCAACATAAAGACTGCAGTGCTAGCCACACGTTTTTGCAGAAGAGATTACCGAATAGCCAACGTAGAGACTGCAGTTCTAGCCACACGTTTATGCAGAGGAGACTACCGAATAGCCAACATAGAGACTGCAATGCTAGCCACACATGTATGCAGAGGAGACTACCGAATAGCCAACATAGAGACTGTAGTGCTAGCCACACGTTTATGTTGAGGAGATTACCGAATAGCCAATATATTACATATAAATTTATGTCAAGATTAGAAATACATGAAAATACATGCAGCTTGTGCCATTTTAAACAGTGATATCAAACGGCATTGCAGGATTAGATACAAGTGGAAAACGTCGTTATTGTGTAGAATTTATGTAAGTTGAATAATTGAATTGTGATATGTACCACACGGCTTTGTACTTAACAAAATGTTTTCTTCTATGTATTGCATTATCTGTGGTGTAATTCTTTCTTTGAATATTCTTGTGACGAGTTTATCAATTATTATTTCCGGGAGGCCATGAAGATCGACATACGGTATCTCAGCTGTCGAATGTCCATCTTTTATTTATCCGTTTAAGTAGTATTTTGTACCTGAACTTGTAGGATGTCGTTAGAAACATGTCTGTAGAAGTTGTAATTCTGTTCCAACGTACACCGCCCAAAAACGTAAAGTGATGTTGTCGATATATATATATATATATTCGCGAATTAAAGAAATCTATCTAGACCCAATGAATCTACCTGGTAAGGCGATTAGTTGCAGTGAGAGAACTAAACTGCGTAGAGCCTGACTCCGTGTTACCTTAGAAGTGTTCGGGAACAGCTTTACTTTTAGTAGACTGTGTTACTATGTTATACGCGCCAGGAATTGTTAATAAATTACTGCTATCAACAAACTAAACCAGATGTGCACAAGTATCTGAGGCGGCCAAAAGCCGCGCAGTATGGCTACGTCAATTTCAACGCCTTAGGCGCCGAAATATGTTATTATCGATAACATCTAGCCTGTCACGACAGGTCACAATACAGGGTTACGATAACATCGCGCTTTAGCTTGGGAACATGGCATTGATAAAAAGATGCACGTAGATAGTACGTTGTTTATCACTTTTGACAATCCTTGCCCGTCAACGTGGGTGAGTCAGTGGTGGACCTGGAGCGTGGGAATGTCGCCGTTTAACTAGAAGCTAGTCCAAGCGGTCCACGTCACTTGGTAGCTTCTTCTGCTTTCTTATCAGTTCTTTCCACCTCTTTGTCTCTCGTCCGCAGTGGCCATCATTCATGGCTGTTCACGCCAGCCCTCCCCAGGTCTCGTTTTATGTTGTCGTTCCATCTCTGCCTTGGTCTTCCTCTCCGTGGTGTGCCACCTTCTTCTACTGTCCACGCTCTTTTTCGCAGTCTGTCTTCACCCATTCTTTGTACATGTCCCTTCCATCTCATTCTGTATCCGGCAACTCTCCTCTTTAGGTGTTTCTTCATTCTAATCTCCTCTTTCAATTCCTTCATCTTCCTTCTATCCTCTCGCGTCACTCTACATATTCTTATGACCCAGTTATATTCTGCCACCTGTAGTTTCTCCTCCTGTCTCTCTATCAGTGGCAGTGTTCCCAACCCATAATATACAGGCTTGTACAACGCAGGCTTCCAACATTTTACCTTTCAGTTGTTTCTTCAGTTTCCTGTCCCACATAATGCCTTCTACCCTCTTCCATGCTGCTGCTCCTGCTTGCACCCTCCTCTGTATTTGTTTACTACTCCTTCCATCCTCACACACTGTACCGCCCAGGTATACAAAGCTGTTCACTTGTTTAATGGTCTTTCCGTCAACAAATACATGCAGATCTACCTCCTGTTCACTTATCCACATTACTTCAGTCTTCTCCAGATTCATTTGGAGGCCATGTTTTCTGAAGGTGTCACTCCATTCTTGCAATGCTTTCTGTAGTTCCTCTTTATTGTAAGACACCACTGCTAGGTCGTCTGCATACAGTATCTTGTTAAGTTCTTTCTGCTCCGATATATTTCCACTGATCAGGTCCATCACCATAATGAAAAGCAGGGGACTTAAGGCATGTCCTTGTCTGAGTCCTACTTCCACTCCAAATTGTACCGATATTTCTCCTTCGATTCTCACTGCCGCTGTTGTCTCCCTGTACATTTCCTCCACCATTCTGACTTCTGCTTCTCCAACCTCCATCCATCTCATAACTGCAAATGCGAGTTCTCTCGGCACGGTGTCAAATGCCTTTTCCAAAGATTTACAAAACCGAATGCTACATCCTTTTAAAAGTATCTCTTCTTCTCGACAATTGGTCTCATGGCAAACAATCCACCATCTGTTCCTCTCCGTTTCCTAAATCCCAGCTGATTCTCTCCGATTTTGCTCTCAACTATAGTTTCAAGGCTTGGCTCAGTAATGTGATGCCTCCGTATCTCCTTGGGTCATGGATGTCCCCTTTCCCCTTCCATATCGGCACAATCATTCCTCTTCGCCACTTGATTCCAACTAGTCTGTTTGCTTTCACCATTTCCTCTGAGAGTTCACCCACTCTTACAGCCTTTCCGGTTTTCATCTTCTTTATTGTTTTCTCCACCTCTTCTTCTGTTATTGTCCTCACCTCCAGCTCTCTCGTTACAGTATGAGGTATCTCTATCTCATATTATCCCCCTGGATTTAGTAATTTCTTGAGGAATTCCTCCCAAACATCCAGCACTTGTTTTGCTCCAGTGACCAGTGTCCCGTCGCTTCTCTTCATTGCTGATGTTCGTATAGTATCTTTGCTGTCTCTGTCTCTATCCCTGGCAAATTTGAAGATCAGTTTTTTCCCTTCATCTTCTTCAATCCTTTCATATAATTCCTGCTGTTTTTATCTCTTGCTTTAGCAACTGCCTTATTTGCTGCCTTCTTCTTCTCTCGGTACTTCTGCTTCAGCCTTGTCTTTTCTTCATCACTGGCTTCTTCCACACACTTCAGTGCCTCCTTTTTTCTCGTATTACTTGTTCAACTTCCTGGTTCCGCCACCACTGTTCTTTCTTCTTTCGACTTTGTGTGGGCTTTCCTGATGTTCAGCCACATATCTCCTCAGCTGTTCTAACATAGCCTTCCTTAAGTGCTTTCCACTCTGATTCCATACCATCCCTTTGTTCTTGGAGTAGCCTGAAGTTCCTCTCTACTTCGATGTTGTATTGGGCCTTCCCTCTCCTTCAAGTGTCCACCATTTGATTACCTCTGTTTGCCTCTTCCTATCCACATTTCATAAAGCAATGGTTTATGTTGGTTAGTTATGAGCTCTCCTGCCAGAAATTTGCAGTCCCTTACCTTGTTCAACTGGCTGCTTCTAACAATCAGCAGATCTATCTCTGTTCTGCTGTTTCCACTTCCACTCAAACAGACTCAACCATCACTCACACAGACTCAACCATCACTCACACAGACTCAACCATCACTCACACAGACTCAACCATCACTCACACAGACTCAACCATCACTCACACAGACTCAACCAGCACTCACACAGACTCAAACAGCACACACAAACTCAACATACACTCACTAAACCAACACTCACACAGACTAAACAACCAGCACTCTCACAGACTCATTCAGCACTCACATAGACTCAACCAGTACTTTCACTGACTAAACCTTCACTCACACAGACTTAAACAACACTCACCCAAATTCAACCAACACTCAACCGACACTCACACAGACTCATCCAGCACTCACACAGACTCAAAAATCACTAACACAGACTAAAACATCACTCACTCACACTCAACCAACACTAACACTAACTCAGCCAGCACTCTAAGTGAATCAACCAGCACTTTCACATGCTCAACCTGCATTCTCACACACTCACAGACTCAATCAACACTCACATAGACTCAACCAACACTCACAGACTCAACAAAAATCACTGGTTGAGCCTGTTTGTGTGCTGGTTGAGTCTGTGAGTGAACGCAATCAAAACTGAAATAAAATCAACTCTCCCCCCGTTCTCTCTCTCTCTCTCTCTCTCTCTCTCTCTCTCTCTCTCTCTCTCTCTCTCTCTCTCTCTCTCTCTCCCCCTCTCTCTTTCTCTCCATTTAACACGTTTCGACGCTCCGACACTTTTTTCGCCTCGGTTGTACTGGTCCAAAGTTAATCGGAAACCGCCTCTGGGTGCGTGTGGAATCCACGCTACACCGCGTGCAGCACTAGAGTCTGTATTAGTGCTGTATGGTATAATTATAATTAGTAATTAATATAATGAAAATTCGTTTCTAATTGGTGTACATAAAATAAAACCATCAAAGTGTGCAAAAAGATGTACTATCATTCTTTATTTGTGGGTTTTGAACAGCGTGACGTCACCGACACTTTTTGTGTAGCAGTTCGTTTCGTTTTGTTACTGGGCGGTTTCAATGCCATCCAAAGAAAAAGTTGGTTCGAATACTTGGAATAAACTGAAACAAGTAAATTTGCTCTTATTTGAGGAAATTAAGTATACAGTGAAAGTTTAAAATGCATCTACTGTTTACGTAAATATTTAGATGTATTTTATGTGTAATAAAAATACATCTAATAGACGCCGTTTCATTTTGATACATCGCCGATATGACCAAAAACAACTGCTAATAGATGTCTAATAGACGACGCTTTACGTCATTTTGAGACGTCGCCCATATGCACAAAAACAGCGGGTCTGTCGGCTATTATTTCCGGGAGGCCACGAAGACATACGACATGAAACAAATTAAGATATTTCAGCTGTCGTATGTCGGTGTTTTATTTATCCATTTATGTAGTCATTTTGTACCCAAACTTGTAGGATGTCGTTAGAAACATTGCTGTAGAAGTTGTAATTCTGATCCAACGGACACCACACAAAAACGTAAAGTGATGTTGACGATATTTAGACATAGATAGGAGAATTAAAGACATCTATCTATACCCAATGAATGTTGCTTACCTGGTAAGGCTATTAGTTGCAGTGATAGAACTAAACTGCGTAGAGCCTGACTCCGAGTTACATTAGAAGTATTCGGGAACGGCTTTACTTCTAGTAGACTGTGTTGCTATATTATACGCGCCAGGAATTGTTAATAAATTACTGCTATCAACAAACTAAACCGGATGTGCACAAGTAACTGAGGCGGCCAAATGTCGCGCCGTATCGCTATGTCGATTTCCACGCCTTCGGCGCCCTTATATATTATTATCGATAACATACCTGGCCAGAGGCTGTCACGACAGGTCACAATACAGGGTTACGATAACATCGTGGTTTAGATCTGGAACATGGCAATGATAAAAAGATGCGCGTAGACAGAACGTTATTTATCGCTGTTGACAATCCTTGCCCGTCAACGAGGGTGAGCCAATAGTGGACCTGGGCCGGTTACTTGAAGCATACTTAAAGTTACAAAGTTACATAGCGTCACGTGTTTGCGTAAACTTATACGTTCGCTTATATTTAAAAAACACATAATTAACTAAGACAGTCATCTTGGCGTTAAGGACGTTCTTAGCCGCTACGTGAAACCTGCCCTGGAGCGTGGGAATGTCGACGCTTAATTAGTAGCTGAACTATTACATTCAAACAGCCATTCTGCAGACTAAACCAACATTCACAAAGACTCAACCATCACTCTCACAGAGTCAACCAGCACTCACAGACTCAACCCGCGCTCACAGACTCAACCAGCACTCAAACAGGCTCAACCAGCACTCACACAGACTCAACCAATACTCACACAGACTCAACCAGCACTCACAGACTCAAACATCACTCACATAGACTAAAACTACACTCAACCAAAATCAACTACATCCCTCTTCTCTCTCCATTTAATAGGTTTTGACGTTCCGACACCTTTTCACGTCTGCTATACCTCACTTAATCGGAAACCGTGCAGCACTAGAGTCTGTATTAGTGCTGTATGGTATAATTATAATCAGTAATTTATATAAAGGAAATTCATTTCTAATTGGTGTACATAAAATAAAACCATAGCAGTTTGCGAAAAGGTGTATTATTATTGTTTATTTGTAGGATTTTATTAGCGTGACGTCACCTACACTTTGCGTGTAGTAGTTCGTTTCGTTTTGTTACGTGACGGTTTCAGTGTCATCCAATGTTAAATTTGGTTCGAATACTCTGTATAAACTAAAGAAAAGTTTGCTCTTACTTGAGGAAATTAAATGGCCAGTGAAAGTCTAAATTGCATCTCGTTTTTACGTAAATATTTATACGTTGTTTGTGCGTCATAAAAACATATAATATCAGTATGTTTTACGTCATTTTTATAAGTCGTCAACTTAACCAAAAAACGACTGTTCAAAGATGACTGATAGATGTCGTTTACATCATTTGAGACGTTGTCCCTAGGAGGTTAGACATAGCGAAAATTGGTGGCGCCACACTACGGTGCCTGGGTAATCTAGGATCGTGATGGCCCGTACACGAGATGTGACGTAGGTATGGACGTAGGATTACAATACACCAATAGCTTTCAAAATGCACTGCCGTGGTATTAAGAATTGTATACACTGCGGTGAATCGTAGAAGCGGCTTGATACCAACATAGAGCTTCTTCCACGATCTCCGCAGCATAAACGTGCTTGTTTGGAAACGTTTCAGCAGTGATTCATATCAACCCGAATAGCTCCACCAGTCATTCAACAACACGTTTCTAATCACCCCGTTTAATCGGTGAACATAAATCCGTGCCTTCTACGCCCGGCTAGCCGCAGACACGGAACAAAGGTAATCGCGCGTACCGACATATATGATTACATTTTAACTGAAATATGTCAGTCCACTTCAGACGGCTGCGTGTACTATTTCCTTTGTAGGTGTGTAGTTACTGTTTCCTTTGTAGATGTGTAGTTACTGTTTCCTTTGTAGGTGAATAGTTACTGTTTCCGTTGTAGGTGTGTAGTTACTGCTTCCGTTGTATGTGTGTAGTTAATGTTTCCTTTGTAGGTGTGTAGTTACTGTTTCCTTTGTATGTGTGTAGTTACTGTGTTCTTTGTAGGTGTGTAGTTACTGTTTCCTTTGTAGATGTGTAGTTACGGTGTTCTTTGTAGGTGTGTAGTTACTATTTCCTTTTTAGGTGTGTAGTGACTGTTTCCTTTGTATGTGTGTAGTTACTGTTTCCTTTGTAGGTGGTGTGTAGTTACTGTTTCCTTTGTTTTGTATGTGTGTAGTTACTGTTTCCATTGAAGGTGAGTAGTTACTGTTTATTTTGTAGGTGTGTAGTTACTGTTTCCTTTGTAGGTGTGTAATTACCGTTTCCTTTGTAGGTGTGTAGTTACTGTTTCTTTTGTAGGTGTGTAGTTACTGTTTCCTTTGTAGGTGTGTAGTTACTGTTTCCTTTGTATGTGTGTAGTTAATGTTTCCTTTGTAGGTGTGTAGTTACTGTTTCCTTTGTAGGTGTGTAGTTACTGTGTTCTTTGTAGGTGTGTAGTTACTGATTCCTTTGTAGATGTGTAGTTACGGTTTTCTTTGTAGGAGTGTAGTTACTATTTCCTTTGTAGGTGTGTAGTTATTGTTTCCTTTGTATGTGTGTAGTTACTGTTTCCTTTGTAGGTGGTGTGTAGTTACTGTTTCCTTTGTTTTGTATGTAAGTAGTTACAGTTTCCATTGAAGGTGAGTAGTTACTGTTTATTTTGTAGGTGTGTAGTTAATGTTTCCTATGTAGGTGTGTAATTACCGTTTCCTTTGTAGGAATGTAGTTACTGTTTCTTTTGTAGGTGTGTAGTTACTGTTACATTTGTAGGTGTGTAGTTACTGTTTCTTTTGTAGGTGTGTAATTGATGTTTCCTTTGTAGGTGTGTAGATACTGTTTCCTTTGTAGGTGTGTATTTACTGTTTCCGTTGTATATGTGTAGTTAATGTTTCCTTTGTAGGTGTGTAGTTACTGTTTCCTTTGTAGGTGTGTAGTTACTGTGTTCTTTGTAGGTGTGTAGTTACTGTTTCCTTTATATATGTGTGTAGTTACAGTTTTCTTTGTAGGTGTATAGTTACTGTTTCCTTTGTAGATGTGTAGTTACTGTTTCCTTTGTATGTGTGTAGTTATTGTTTCCTTTGTAGGTGGTGTGTAGTTACTGTTTCCTTTGTTTTGTATGTGTGTAGTTACTGTTTCCTTCGTAGGGGTGTAGTTACTGTTTATTTTGTAGGTGTGTAGTTACTGTTTCCTTTGTAGGTGTGTAATTACCGTTTCCTTTGTAGGTGTGTAGTTACTGTTTCATTTGTAGGTGTGTAGTTACTGTTTCATTTGTAGGTGTGTAGTTACTGTTACCTTTGTAGGTGTGTAGTTACTGTTTCCTTTGTAGGTGTGTAGTTACTGTTTCCTTTGTAGGTGTGTAGTTACTGTTTCCTTTGTAGGTGTGTAATTACCGTTTCCTTTGTAGGTGTATAATTACTGTTTCCTTTGCAGGTGTGTAGATACTGTTTCCTTTATAAGTGTGTAGTTTCTGTTTCCATTGTAAGTATGTAGTTACTGTTTCCTTTGTAGGTGTGTAGTTACTGTTTCCGTTGTATATGTGTAGTTAATGTTTCCTTTGTAGGTGTGTAGTTACTGTTTCTTTTGTAGGTGTGTAGTTACTGTGTTCTTTGTAGGTGTGTAGTTACTGTTTCCTTTGTAGATGTGTAGTTACTGTTTCCTTTGTATGTGTGTAGTTATTGTTTCCTTTGTAGGTGGTGTGTAGTTACTGTTTCCTTTGTTTTGTATGTGTGTAGTTACTGTTTCCTTCGTAGGGGTGTAGTTACTGTTTATTTTGTAGGTGTGTATTTACTGTTTCCTTTGTAGGTGTGTAATTACCGTTTCCTTTGTAGGTGTGTAGTTACTGTTTCCTTTGTAGGTGTGTAGTTACTGTTTCATTTGTAGGTGTGTAGTTACTGTTACCTTTGTAGGTGTGTAGTTACTGTTTCCTTTGTAGGTGTGTAGTTACTGTTTCCTTTGTAGGTGTGTAGTTACTGTTTCCTTTGTAGGTGTGTAATTACCGTTTCCTTTGTAGGTGTATAATTACTGTTTCCTTTGCAGGTGTGTAGATACTGTTTCCTTTATAAGTGTGTAGTTTCTGTTTCCATTGTAAGTATGTAGTTACTGTTTCCTTTGTAGGTGTGTAGTTACTGTTTCCGTTGTATATGTGTAGTTAATGTTTCCTTTGTAGGTGTGTAGTTACTGTTTCTTTTGTAGGTGTGTAGTTACTGTGTTCTTTGTAGGTGTGTAGTTACTGTTTCCTTTGTAAGTGTGTAGTTTCTGTTTCCATTGTAAGTATGTAGATACTGTTTCCTATGTAGGTGGTATGTAGTTACTGTTTCCTTTGTATGTGTGTAGTTACTGTTTCCTTTGTAGGTGTGTAGTTACTGTTTCCTTTGTAGGTGTGTATTTACTGTTTCCTTTGTAGGTGTGTAGTTATGGATTCCTTTGTAGGTGTGTAATTACCGTTTCCTTTGTAGGTGTATAGTTACTGTTTCCTTTGCAGGTGTGTAGTTACTGTTTCCATTGTAAGTGTGTAGTTTCTGTTTCCATTGTAAGTATGTAGTTACTGTTTCCTTTGTAGGTGTGTAGTTACTGTTTCCTTTGTATGTGTGTAGTTACTGTTTCCTTTGTATGTGTGTAGTTACTGTTTCCTTTGTAGGTGTGTAGTTACTGTTTCCTTTGTAGGTGTGTAGTTACTGTTTCCTTTCTAGGTGTGTAGTTACTGTTTATTTTGTAGGTGTGTAGTTTTTGTTTCCTTTGTATGTGTGTAGTTACTGTTTCCTTTGTAGGTGTGTAGTTCCAGTTTCCTTTGTAGGTGTGTATTTACTGTTTCCTTTGTATGTGTGTAGTTACTGTTTCCTTTGTAGGTGGTGTGTAGTTACTGTTTCCTTTGTTTTGTATGTGTGTAGTTACAGTTTCCATTGAAGGTGAGTAGTTACTGTTTATTTTGTAGGTGTGTAGTTAATGTTTCCTTTGTAGGTGTGTAATTACCGTTTCCTTTGTAGGTATGTAGTTACTGTTTCTTTTGTAGGTGTGTAGTTACTGTTTCATTTGTAGGTGTGTAGTTACTGTTACATTTGTAGGTGTGTAGTTACTGTTTCCTTTGTAGGTGTGTAGTTAATGTTTCCTTTGTAGGTGTGTAGTTACTGTTTCCTTTGTAGGTGTGTATTTACTGTTTCCGTTGTATATGTGTAGTTAATGTTTCCTTTGTAGGTGTGTAGTTACTGTTTCCTTTGTAGGTGTGTAGCTACTGTGTTCTTTGTAGGTGTGTAGTTACTGTTTCCTTTGTATGTGTGTAGTTACAGTGTTCTTTGTAGGTGTGTAGTTACTGTTTCCTTTGTAGATGTGTAGTTACTGTTTCCTTTGTATGTGTGTAGTTATTGTTTCCTTTGTAGGTGGTGTGTAGTTACTGTTTCCTTTGTTTTGTATGTGTGTAGTTACTGTTTCCTTTGTAGGGGTGTAGTTACTGTTTATTTTGTAGGTGTGTAGTTACTGTTTCCTTTGTAGGTGTGTAATTACCGTTTCCTTTGTAGGTGTGTAGTTACTGTTTCCTTTGTAGGTGTGTAGTTACTGTTTCATTTGTAGGTGTGTAGTTACTGTTACCTTTGTAGGTGTGTAGTTACTGTTTCCTATGTAGGTGTGTAGTTACTGTTTCCTTTGTCGGTGTGTAGTTACTGTTTCCTTTGTAGGTGTGTAGTTACTGTTTTCTTTGTAGGTGTGTAGTTACTGTTTACTTTGTAAGTGTATAGGTGCTGTTTCCTTTGTAAGTGTGTAGTTACTGTTGCCTTTGTAGGTATATAGTTAGTGTGTTATTTGTATGTGTGTGTTTAGTGCTTCCTTAGACATGTGACAGTGATGTTTGCATTTCGTGTTTCACTTGAAATTGTCTATATATTAGGGTTTCGTTAGAGGGGATTGTCTTTATGGCAGGCAAGATTATCGGTTTATCTCCTCCCTCCATAGAACAGCTGTACATGATTATCAGCTTATCTCCTCCCTCCATAGAACAGCTGCACAAGGAACGAACCGTACAGAAAACATAACAATCATGAATTATGAATCTCATCCTACGAATTACCTTAGCTCAGTATAAGCAAGAACAGAACGATATAAAAGAACATTTCTAGGTAATACCATTTCCCTATAAAACAGTCAATTAGCCGATAATCTTGCCTTTTTTAACTTTGCCTTTACCGATCCCAGTTCGTTCAGTCGTCACTCCCGTCCCTCATATTCCATTCATCCACCCACCACTTTCGAGCCTACGTCATCATTCTCTGAAATATGTCTATGAGAGCATGTGGCAGAACGAATTGTCCACTAGAAGCAATAAAGATTGTGTTATGTTATGTATGACCTGGATATGTAATGATTCGTTTCTATCTGTGTACTTAATATTTCCTTATTCTATATATAATTTTGCGTTATTTTGTCACATAGCCACCGTTCGTATGGCCGTGTGCCCCGATCATAGCGTAGCCACCGTTCGTATGGCTGTGTACACCGACCATAGCATAGCCACCGTTCGTATGGCCGTGTGCCCCGATCATAGCGAAGCCACCGTTCGTATGGCCGTGTGCCCCGATCATAGCGAAGCCACCGTTCGTATGGCCGTGTGCCCCGATCATAGCGTAGCCACCGTTCGTATGGCTGTGTACACCGACCATAGCATAGCCACCGTTCGTATGGCCGTGTGCCCCGATCATAGCGAAGCCACCGTTCGTATGGCCGTGTGCCCCGATCATAGCGAAGCCACCGTTCGTATGGCCGTGTGCCCCGATCATAGCGAAGCCACCGTTCGTATGGCCGTGTGCCCCGATCATAGCATAGCCACCGTTCGTATGGCCGTGTGCCCCGATCATAGCATAGCCACCGTTCGTACGGCCGTGTGCCCCGATCATAGCATAGCCACCGCTCGTATGGCAGTGTGCCCCGATCATAGCGTAGCCACCGTTCGTATGGCCGTGTGCCCCGATCATAGCGTAGCCACCGTTCGTATGGCCGTGTGCCCCGATCATAGCGTAGCCACCGCTCGTATGGCTGTGTACACCGACCATAGCATAGCCACCGTTCGTATGGCCGTCTAAACCGACCATAACATAGCTTCAGAAAGCGGCCCACAGTATTGTGCAAATTGTTTAGGGGAACAGATATCACGTGCTTTTATCAACATATGCCGGCTGATGGTTGCCAATGACCAGGCTGAGGTCAATCAACCGCTGACCACGTGGCCAAACTGACACTTGACGTCGAGGAAGGGTTTGAGTCAGGCCTCAGAAGTGGGTTGTGTTTGTTGACCCGACTACTGCCTATGATACTGTGACGTCACTAAGTCAAGACGTGGCTCAGTGGCGTAGTAAGCCGGGGGTCGAGGATGCATTCTCACCCGGGTGCAAAGTATGGGGGGCGCTGAATCGTCAACTTACATATGCAATTCTGCTCTTCCGTTTTGACAACCACAATTCTGCTCTTCCGTGTTGACAACCACAATTCTGCTCTTCCGTGTTGACAACCACAATTCTGCTCTTCCGTGCTGACAACCACAATTCTGCTCTTCCGTGTTGACAACCACAATTCTGCTCTTCCGTGTTGACAACCACAATTTGAACATGGCTGTTGTTCAACTTACCAGTCAGGAACGACATTTCTGTGACATTCTTCGGGGCAATTAAAACGGTATCTCTTGTTTGCACGTTCAACTCTGCGATTGGAGAAATTAAAACAGGCAAGGCGTAGCGTAGCTAAACGGGAGTACAACACCCATTGGAAGTCTTGGAGTTCCCGAGTGGAGACTGTCATAGCTAAACGGAAGTACAACACCCAATGGAAGCCCTGGAGTGCCCGAGTGGAGACTGTCATAGTTAAACGAGAATACAACACCCAGTGGAAGCCCTGGAGTGCTCGAGTGGAGACTGTCATAGTTAAACGAGAATACAACACCCAGTGGAAGCCCTGGAGTGCCCGAGTGGAGATTGTCATAGCTAAACGGGAGTACAACACGTACCCAGTGGAAGCCCTGGAGTGCCCGAGTGGAGACTGTCATAGCTAAACGGGAGTACAACACCCAATGGAAGCCCTGGAGTTACCGAGTGGAGACTGTCATAGCTAAACGAGAATACAACACCCAGTGGAAGCCCTGGAGTACCTGAGTGGAGACTGTCATAGCTAAACGGGAGTACAACACGTACCCAGTGGAAGCCATGGAGTGCCCGAGTGGAGACTGTCATAGCTAAACGGAAGTACAATACCCAATGGAATCCCTGGAGTGCCCGAGTGGAGACTGTCATAGCTATTAAGGACTGATTCGGTGATATTGTGAAGCAATTTGTGAGGCTGTTCCGGGGATATGAGTGGATCACCAGACACCATCCTCGCAAGCCAGTGGTGGTAGAACGTTGACTACACTACCCCTGGAAGATATCTACCCAATGTGTGGACGTTCACCCAATATGTTATACTGCTGCAATTTGATGTAGAACTGTCTGACCGTCGTGCCATGTTGTTGGAACCATGAAAATGTGCCAATTTCCCGCGCCCCACATCAACATAACGACAATTCTCGCGAGCGGTATAAATTGTTTACCAATAATTGTTTTTATTTACCAAATATTAGATATAACATGAGTAATGATTGGTCGAAACAAAAAACAACGTACACAATCGAGAACGGCAACGAGATTTTAGCACAGTGTAAATTCCAGCATTTCGCAAGAGGATATGACAGGGGTGTTGAAACTGATGTAGTGTCTATCCAGGGACTCTAGACTGGTGTAGAGTCTATCCAGGGACTCTAGATTGATGTCATTAGCTGCGCCCGGTGCCAGGCGCCAGGAGAAAGCACGGAGTTTGTTACAACCGATAGTGTAATAATCAACTAATAATGTAATTAGTGTTCGACATTGTAATAAAATCAACCGATAATGTAATAAACCTCCTTCCCGATACCGTAATAACTTTTTTTTTAATGATAATGTAATAACGTACACATTTCATGTGGACTTCGATTTCGTGGATTTCGTAGATTTCTCGGAATTAGTCCATTCCATCCATTTCGTCCATTTTGCCTGTCGTATTTTCGATGAATACTTTTTAATCTCATTATACTCCGACCGGGCCCGAGCTTAAAATTAAGCTTCCGGGTCGAGCGTTAACTGTTGTTGCGGGGCTGTGTCTTGTCTCTAACTGTTAGGTGCGGACCGGTGTAGGACGCTCAAAACACTACCCTGTTGAAAAACACTACGTTGGTGATTGAGCGTACTTTCAAAACACTACCGAAGTGTTTTGAGCGTACCCTCGAAACACTACTGTTAAATTCAAAACACTACCCAATTTCAAAACACTGCTGTCAGTATATTTTACAAGCCAATGACATTAGACACCTTTTTGAGAATAATCCCATACGCTAACCTAGGGTCGAGCTATTAATTTAAATGACATAAATATTAATTATGTTTAATGTCATTATTATAATGAGTTATGGTTTGATTTAGTTATCGTTGAGGTTGAGGTTAATTATAGCTTCATGGTTGAAACTAGTCAGACGACGAGAATAAATAGTTAGTGTGATAATCAGAAGATTGGTTGGGGTTGGTAATAACTCGGTTTGTTTATGGTTAGGGTTAAGCTCTCAACGATTACACCGACGAATAAAGCCATACATGAGCCTCAAGTCCATCTCCATAACTGTTAACTTCGCCCACCCCACCCAATATTTTCAATACGAACATCCCCCGGACGTTTCCCCCAGACGTTCCCCGCCGGCGATAAGCAATTTAAGATAATGAAATGACGCTACTCTAATTCGTGCACTCCACGAACTTGTCGCTAACACGACGAAGTTTAAAATAACATCAGTGTCAATAGCTTTGTTTTTAATATTTACGTAACCCTCATTACCAAGATATCCTACCCCATGTAAAGCTTTTATCGCTTGCCCGGAGACCCCCGACCTGCCACCAAATTTAAGCTAGACGTACATTATGAATGGCCTAAAACACATTGAAATTGAAAAGTCGAGAAAAATATAGGGTTAGTGTTCTGAACGTAACAGTACTACACTGTTTTGAAGTAGAACGTGTTTTGAAAGTACGCTCTCTGTGGGACAATTCCGTGCAGTTCATATTCCCCATTACCCAGCAGAAGGAACTCAAATTTAAGTTTGTTAGCGACATTACAAGTTTGACCAGATATCGTGAGAAGAGGCGTCGAATCATGCGCCAACAACATCGTGATACTTATTACATACCTATGGGTCCGACGGGCGAAATGGACTGGCTTGATCGCCATGACTTCAAGGTACGGTACAACCCAGAACCGAATGGAAATTACCAGTTCGAGACAATAGTCGACCAGCTCAGCCGCGTCGGAATTTTGAGATCTGGACGCACTTTACGTGCAGAGATCGTCAGGGACATTGAGCAGTACGACCCACACCTCAGGGATTGTTCATCGCCAATTAACTTTTTGGATAATCAGGATTTAATGTCACATCTTCAAACGATGGTCTAAGACGGTACTTATGAGACCATATTACCCTTCAGAGATGCACAGTGATTTTTTTCAATGTACAGTTTATAGTTTTGTTGTCTTTGGGACCTGCTGGTATTCTATTATTTCCACGACTGGCAAATATGATGAGCACATTCCTACACTGTATCTCGCCCACCTTGGAGAAGGACGGGGTGAACATTATCTCAGCGTTGAGGGCTCAGACGAGGGCGTGGCGAGAGTCAACTCCATGTTTGACAGAGCGGGTAGTGAGGACCGTAACGATGAACTAGATAAAAAACTTGATGGCAATGGAAGAGGTTGATTGAGAGTAGGGACGGCCGTAAAGAAGATGGAATAGAGTTAGCTGACAGTGAGGACGAGGGCAGAGAGGGTGGTTAACTGACGGTGGGAAAGAACATATTGAAGATAGATCAGTTGACGATAAATGAAAGATCGACGATTTTCCGGACTTAGATTATAGTGACGATGACAGGACTAGAACAAGTCACGAAGTTGTTTAAAGTACTCGCAGCGAAACAGTAAACAGAGATGGTGTTGATGATGATGATGATCTAATGAGCAATCCGCCACTATTCCCGAATTAAATATGTTCACATATCATACATGTGAAACTCGCATCCGATTTGATAATGTTTGGCATCATAAATCGCGTGTCGTTTACTTTCAGGGAATTAGCAGTTCTTCACCTGACAAACCGGTCGTTCTCGACCACGCTATTACACATTTCGGTTACTTTAACAGAAGTTTTGAACTTTGATTCTGATTGTGACAACACCGTGAGCATCAGAAGACTAATGCGGGAGGCCCGTCCAGGAAGTGGCTTAGCTTGTAGGGTACGAGAGGTGGTGTCAGGACATTCCCAATGGTACAACCCTGGCTCACTCTGGCAGTCGAGTCTCTTTCGGTTGGTATAGTAGTCCAAGAATTTTAGGGTCAAACATTAAAGTCGAAAACAAAAAGCTGATTTTTGCACCACAGATCCCTAAAAGTCTCAAAGAATCCTCCTTGAGCTAACCGCAGAATTCAAGATGGCATCCCGAAAATGATGAAATTCGATAAAACGGCTGTGTTTACAAAATTATTAGACACAGAAGGCATACAAAGATATCCAGTGGGGGTTTTAACCATGATCTCTCCAATGGACACATTTAAAATATAATTGAATCAACAGAACATGCTTTTTAAGCAATATTTCACATTGTTCAAGTTAAAATGGGCAGGTTAAAGGTTCAGATATCAACAGCTTAATTATGACACTAGATAGTATAAGCAACTTCAGCGTGATATACACTCATATACACTGATATAAAGCAAACTTGAAAGCAACTGCACCAACCCCAGACCGTCTATGTGTGCGTCTATGCTTCGTCCTGCGTGAAGATGTTAGAGCAGATTGCCCTCTGCAGGATGCACACATAGGGGTGCAGGAGAGTCCCACCTTCCGACAGCCGCAGGCCTTTCCATACTGGCTTTTACATCCGCACGATACCTTGCGTAGGAGCTTGCTTGGGGCTGGGGCTTTCTCGCTTGTTAGAGGGCACAGTTCGTCATCTTGCAATGACTAGCCCTCCATCCAGGACAAACCTATGTAACCGAGTATACCTTTGGCGTCCCAATTTGAACACAAATTCCAACTTAAAATGTGTGATTAGAACTGATAAAATTACCCAGTCAGTGGGAGGCAGGGTGTTTCCACTCCACTGCTGCACTGTGTGGTACGTGCGGAATGAATGCTGCCGGGCAGCGGCAGTTGTCGGCGGCAGCGTCTCCAGTCGGAACACAGAGGATAATGTATACTTCCTGATGGCTTTCCCGTAGAGCTATCAACACATCTACAAACGTGCATAGACACATGTTGCAATCGGTACCACGTTGAAGAACGGACACATGTGTAAGTACAAAGCGCTTTGAGCAATCCCAAGAACTTCATGCAGGGCTACATGTGAACATACCTGTCCATAATAAATATTTATACAGTTATGATAAGGATTTACCTTATATCTCAGGGCATCCAGCGTGGTATTCTGGTCACCTCCATACAGGGTTTTCAAAAACCGGTCACCAGCATATGCGATTTCTTCTTGTGTTCTGTTAGTGTGATTGAACACCTCCAGGTAGCCTACGTTCTCTGCGTTATCCATCACCTTATTCAACACGGTCTTTTTTACCTTGCCGAAGAGCGTAGACGCGCTGTCACACGCAGAAACAGCATGGACGAAGAGCAGGTGGATCGTAGCAGTTCCGATCCTGTATATCCAGAACATTGACACAGGAAGACAGATATCGCCCCATGTACACACCACGTGTGCCACTCACTTGGTTCACTAGCATTACTAGGATATCGGTGTCGGTGGCAACAATAAGGACTGGGGTGGAAATCTCCAGGGCTGTCGAGACAATCAGCCTACCCGCGTCTCATTCGGCCTGCTTGCGGTGGACACACTCGTTTGCAAGACATTGCGTAACGATATCTATAAGGCGCGTCTTGTTGGTTGCATTCCCGAGAAAGCTGTGCTGGAGGACGAACGGTTTCATGTTTTTAACAAACAGGATGTCACGGGAAGCCGTTTTCTGCGAGCGGCGCTGGTGTTCAGCGTTCTTTGTGGAGGGTTTTGCCGAGCACTAACCGTCAAACACCACTATGACTGGCATACCTGTGAATTGGATGCAGACATGTTTCACGTAGTTGGTAGCAATCTCGTGGTAGGATGCGTCAGTCGGCCACTTGACGGTGTTCAACAAATGACCACCACCAACCACCACAGTGATGTTGTCCGAAGTAGTCAGATTGCATTCTTCCACAGATTCCTTTAGGGCAATGGACATATCACTCTTGTTGTTCTTTCTGAGCAGACCATGCTGACATAGAGCTGGGGCTGCTGGCTGAGCTCATATGTGAGGAACTCCTCCATTTCTTGGTGGTTGTCTATAACAACTGTTATTCGCTGAAATAGGAGATTTGGGTTGATTGCGCACTTCTGGTCCCTGCATGTAAGCTCATGAACACGCGCAGCCATGTTGATGATCCTGTCACCCCTTCATCAACCAGTGTTGTTGCTGCAGCCTTCCAGGCTTCAAAAGTGTCACCACAGTTGACATTTAGAGCCGCGACTACTCCTGTTGATATGTCGATGAGAGCGCTGATGTCAGATGGGAAAGGTGGAAGAAGTCGGTGAACAGCTTACAGTGCTTTTGAGAGTGACGCACCGACTCAGGTCTCAAATCCCGGTGTTGATCAGACGTTGATGAGTTCACACTAGCAAACTCCCCAAGCGCTGCACATATCGGAAAGCATTTGGGTAATGCGCCTGTGAACTTTGCCAAAGTAGAATCCGTGCTGCCACGACCGTGAGTAATGCCTCCATTTACCTTCAGCAGTCTCATCAGACATTGCGCGATCAGTTGATCCATGAAGTTACCGCCATAGAAATGGTCTGTCCTTCTAGCAACGAACATTCACTTCTCAGCAAACATCTTCAACTCAGCTTCAGGCATCACCTGCTTCAGATTTCCCATTTGCTAAAGATAGAGACGGGCACATTTGGCGTAGGCGAAGTGGCCAGCGGCGTTGATTACTGGAATCATTTCCGCTATACAAGCAAGGTGCAAGATAAAGTTGTCGATGCGCGTGGAGAATATGAAGAGTTTGAGTAGGCCGACCAACATTATGTACTGCACCCACAGCTTCGCAGTTCTGCTCCTCCCAGCAGCCTCAGCTAACATCCCTTGGACACGGTTGCTGAATGCAACCACTGGTTCATCAACTGCCACTACAGTCTGGTCCTGCGAGTTCCGAGTTGACTCGAGAAGTCTCTTCAAGTGACTGGTATCACCCGATTATAGTAAAAAAGAAAAACAAAATGCATGTTTTGATGACTTTATGACATTTTAGTGATGTTCATTAGATCGGACATGGTCAAAAACCCCACCATAGACACTAACATTTGCTTACTGCCTCAAGTGCTTAAGAAGTTACAGCTAAAAACGGGTTTCTGTCCTCTCGGACGCCATCTTGATTTTCTGCGTTTAGTTCAAGGAGGATTCTTGGGGTATTTTAGTGTGTTATTCGAGACACTTTCATGGATCTGTCGTGCAAAAATCAGCTTTTTGTTTTCGACTTTAAGGTTCGATGGTATGTTGGCCTAAAACTCCTGCACTATAGGGTAACTGATATTTTTGGCGACTCAGATTAGGCCATGCTGATGATGCGTTTTAGGAACAATCAATTCGTTTTTTTCTCAGAGAGAGCATATATATATATATATTGTTTGCTACTATTGTGATCATTTCCAGAAATGGATATTTCAACTATATGTGCCTATCATTTGTAGAGCAATATTTATTATAATGTGTGCTGTCTATCCACATACTTTAGTGTGCATTAAGTTCATGATCACAAAGTCGTTTTTTGTTTTTGTTTTGTCTCGTTTGATGCACGACTAGTGCAATAGTATTATCGTCACTTTGTGACCTTATTTATTTTCAGACATCAATAGGCCAATAACAACAGCATCATTATTATCATTACTTAGTTTTTATACTTAATTTTGTGATGCACATATCGTTAATTTATTTGCAAATAATGACGAAGATATAATTTTAGTCGTTTGTGTAACTATGTGATCTCCATATTATCTTTATTTTATCTGCATATACGATGGAAATGCCAGTTTAGTCTCTTGACGCAATTATGTGATATGCATTTGTAATGTCCGTAATACTAGCAATTAGGCCTACAATTTGGTGATGAGAACATACCTCAGGGTAGTATAGTTATTACAGTTACGTTGAAAGAATACTACGAAATAAAATGAATTTTTCTGTCTGTGTGGAAATTGTTACTCTTTAATTTATCAAAATTACACTCAAGATCATTACTGGAAACATAATAGGCTTATCATTGTAGATATGCAAGGAGTCAGAGTTTGTGGAGCTGCTAGACAAGTCAGTTTGCAATTTGTGTCACAATGCGTTTATTTCAGGTATTGTGACTACTTTCGCGTCAATGTGAAGGGCAAATGTGCATGTTTTGATTATAGCCATCTGAAGAATTGCGAACTGGACGAAATGGACGAAACGGACGAAATCCACGAAATCGACTAAGTCCACGTGAAATTTCCATGTTATTACTTTATTGGTCAAAAATCATTACAGTATCGGGCAGGAGGTTTATTACATTATTGATTGACTTTATTACGGTATCGGGCACTTATTACATAATCAGTTGATTTTATTACAGTATCGGGCACTTATTACATTATCAGTCGATTATTACAGTATCGGTTCTAACAGAGCTACTTCACAAGGTATGACGTCAACGCCTTGTGGAGGAAGGCAAGGCGTGATGCGTGGACTGGGGAGTATATCTACAAGTTCTGAGACGAATGTTTCTCGGCCGAACAGGAAGGGGTGCAAAATGTGGGGTTCTGCGGGACAGACACATTTCATGGACATTGATCACCAGGGCTTGACCACGTCCTGGTTAAGCAACAACTCGGCTGAAAGAGTGGCGACTCAAACCAAGCGAAGCGGCGACTGTGTCGGTAGCACCTGAACACTCGTGACGCTAAACGTGAAATTGACAGACTCGTCAACGGAAGAAGACCCTAATTAAATCAAATCTAATTTAGTGTAACTCGTTACAAATCATACAAATAAAATTAAGACAAATAATATATAATAACATAATGAGAACAACAAGGGAAGAACGTTATTTAACAAGATTTAACAAGATTTAACAAGATTGCCATCCAGAGAATTAACTCTAGATGGCAGGTGGACAAGGAAGCCCTTTGGCTTATCGAGAGTCCAACCCTTTTATCTACATATATCCAGCCCTTCTGAGGTATGTGTCGATTTTATTTTTAAACATATTCACACTACTAGCACCCACACAATCATCAGATAATCTGTTTCATTCATTCACAGTCCTTTGTGAAAATGAGAACTTTCTCACGTCTAATCTACACTGCTCCTTTACTAATGTAACTTTATGTCCTCTAGTCTTTCTATCTTTCTTAACTGAAAAAAACATATTTCTATCAATATTTTCATAACCATTCAATATTTTAAACACTTCTATCTGATCTCCTCTCAGTCTCCTGGTCTCTAGTGTTGTTAAACCACATTTTTTCCCTCTGTACTCTTTCTAGCATATCTATGTCCTTCTTGCGGTATGGCCTCCACGCTTGTATACAATATTCTAAATGAGGCCTAACTATTGTTTTGTACAGCGGTATTATTAGTTCTTTTTCTTTATATGCTATATTTCGCCTAATCAATCCAAGGATTTGATTTCCCTTTGAAGCTGCAATTCCACATTGCTCTGAAACCTTCATGTCAGCACTAATTGTCAGCCCTAAGTCTTTTTCTTTTACAGTAGTACTTAGTACAGTTCCCCCCATTGTATATTCTACATATTCGTTCCCATGTCCTGTGTGAAGGCATTTACATTTCCCAAAATTGAACAACATTTGCCACTTTTCAGACCATTTGATCAACCTGTCAAGATCATCTCGTAAATGCTGTCTATCCCCATCACTTTTAATCTTTCTAAATACTTTTGTATCATCTGCAAATTTCAACACCTTGCTAGCTATATCATCGTCCAAATCGTTTATATATATTAAGAATAATATAGGTCCCAGTACTGATCCCTGTGGAACCCCACTCAAAACTGATTTCCAGTTTGAAGCCTCCCCATCAACAACTACCCGTTGTCTTCTGTCAATCAGCCATTTTTCTATCCAGTTAATTATACCATTTCCTATGCCATGGGCTTTTAGTTTAAGCAGTAATCTCTGATGTGGCACTTTGTCGAAAGCTTTTTGAAAATCTAAGTAGATGATATCTACTGGTGATCCATCATCTACCCACTTAGTGATATCTTCCAAAAAACATAACATATTTGTTAAGCATGACCTCGCTTTTAGAAACCCATGTTGAGATGGGTTTTTCAAGTTATGTTTAACAAGAAAATCCACCATGTGATCTTTAATTAGTCTTTCTAATAATTTACAAATCACCGATGTTAAACTAACTGGTCTATAATTATTTGACTTGTTTCTCGAACCTTTTTAAATAACGGTATAATGTTTGCTTCTTTCCATTCTAAAGGAACCACTCCCTCTTCTAATGACAAGTTGAAAACTGTTGCAAGCGGTATGCTAATTTGTTCTACAATTCCCAATTGTAGTTTGGGTGGAATACCATCCACTTCAGGTGATTTATTTTCCTTCATAGCCCTAATTTTCTTAGCTACCATTTCTGGGGTTACAATTAACTGTCTTAAATAGTCTGATTCTGCCCCCTTGAACTTAGCCTCTGGTACTGGCAGTGAACTAGTGTTTTCTCTGGTAAACACTGAACTAAAATACTAATTTAGGTCTTCTGCCATTAAGAATCCTTCTGATATTATATTTCCAGCACTATCTTCTAGAGGACCGACCTTATCCTGAACTTTCTGTTTGCTTCGAACATACGCATAAAAACTCTTGCTGTCATGTTTTATATTACAAGCTAATTTATGTTCATAGATTCTCTTTGAATTTCTAATTACAGCTGTAGCTTGATTTAGTGCTTCTTTATAAATGTTGTAGTCTTCGTCATTTCCAGTATGTCTATATGACTTCCACATCATTTGTTTATACTTAATTTTTATAATGGCTTCTTTCGATAAATATTTCTTTCTGGTCCGTTTCCCTTGTTTTTTGAAGGGAACAAATGTATCTACGATGCACTCTATTTCATTCTTTAAGATATTCCAGCATTCTGTTGCTGTCTTATTCTTCAGTGTATTATTCCAGTCTATCTTTGCTAAATATTTCCTCATTTCTTTATATCTTCCTTTGTGGAAATTTCTCCTGAACTGCATTTTATTATTTATTTCTGATTTTACTTTGATGGTAAAATGTATCTGGTTGTGATCACTACTTCCCAGAGGCTCACATAATTTAACATTGTCAACTAATTCATTCTGTGAGGACAAAACTAATTCTAACACATTCTCTCCCCTGGTTGGTTCTAGCACATGTTGAGAAAGGAAACTATCTTGTACTAAAACTAAAAACTTGTGGTCCTCACTACCCATACTCTGTAGAGATTTCCATTTTATATGCCCATGGTTAAAATCCCCCATAATAACACAGTCCCGTTTGCTCACTTCCCTTATAGCGTTTTGTATTTTTTCATTCTCTTCTATGCTTATG
Organism: Paraescarpia echinospica; assembly: GCA_020002185.1. NCBI lineage: Eukaryota > Metazoa > Annelida > Polychaeta > Sabellida > Siboglinidae > Paraescarpia > Paraescarpia echinospica. The sequence goes on from CM034541.1 coordinate 34,718,796, forward strand.
TTTGGACTTCGATAAACTAATCCAACCGTTAACGTTGAGTTTCCTGTAACTATGTTACACCAAACAGCTTCTTCGCAATCTGCTTCTCTGTCTAATTTTATTTCATAAGCCTGGATAGATTCTTTAATATATAAAATAACTCCACCTCCCCTTCTTCCTATTCTATCTTTCCTAAACATTACATATCCTGTCAGTCCCAATTCGGCATCTGATATATCGGTGGTTGCCCATGATTCGGTTATACCTATTATGTGAGGGTCAATATCTTCTACCATAATGTTTAGTACATTTCTTTTGTTTACTATACTCCTTGCATTTAAACAAACACATTTATACCCAGCTTCAGAACAGTTTTCCAGACTGTTCTTTTCTGAATTATTTTTGCTGCCTTTATCTATGCCTCCAGTTTCAGGCTTCTCTGCAAGTCCCCCCTGCGAATTTAGTTTAAATAGATGCAACCTGTCCCACTGTCAACAGATCGCAGCAGATTCTCTGAGAATACTGCTGCCCCCTTTCCACTTAGATGGAGGCCATCTCTCATGTACATATCTTCTCTCCCAACAAAGTACCCCCATAAATCTAGGAATCCCACGCCCTCTTCCTCACACATCTGCTCAACTAGTGCGTTGATCGCCATCCTCTTACAGTTTCTGTATCTTGACCCCCTTCCTCCCATTTCTTGCAAAATTCCTGAGAGAATAACCTGTTCCACTCTTGTCTTCTTTAGTTTCCTCACTAGATGTCTGTACTTCTGAACTATCCCAGTTGTTCCCTCCTTGTCTGCATTGTTTGTTCCAACGTGTACTAGTATAGACCCTCCCTTGCCATGCCCCAATACCTTCTCTACCCTTTCGGTCACATGCTCTATCCTAGCCCCCGGTAGACATACAACAACGTCCTTCCCCTCGCATATAGTCTTGTCTGTTTTTCTCAGAATTGAATCGCCCATAAACACTCTCTCTTTTCTCCTTGCCCCCTCAATCACTGCCTCGGAGTAGCTCCTCCGGTTTGCATATGTCTGGTTGTTGTCTTTTCCTCTTGTCGTCTTCTCTCCTGTCACATTCTCTTCCATTCCCTTCTTTCCTGTCGCGTTTTCTGTTGTCCCCTTTCCTCCTGTCATCTTATCTTCTAGCACATTTAATCTCACTTCCTTTCGTCCTTTCTTCTTTCCTCCCATCACATTTTCTTATCTCCTCTCCCGTCCCTTTTCCCCGGCTACTTCCTTCACTATGGTCACTTTCTCCCCTGTCACCTTCACGCCTGTCATGTTTTCTGTTTTTTGCTGAACACTCTGTCTTCTTCCATCAGTCTTCTGTCTCACAGTCTTACCAACTGCCTCTGTGGTTTCTACCTCTTCACCACCTGTATCGCTGTCGTGTCTCTCCTCGTTCTCTACAGTCTGACTACCTGCTGATCTATCCCCACTGGCCCGTTTTCTTTTCCTCTGCCGAACACTTTTCCTCCGTCCCTCTGTTTTCTCAATGTCTTGTTCCTTCACACCGGTCACCTTCCAAGCCTAAAGTGTTTTCCTCAGCAGCAACCCAGTTTGGCCTCGACAACGAACAAAATGCAATTGATCGGTATTGTACTGAAAGGTGGGCAAAGGGAGAAAATGTAACTGTCCATAAGTGTGGTTTGTATATATCTATCAACAAGGGCTTTTTGGCTGCAACACCTGATGGCATTGTCACAGAGACCGACGGTCGTAAAGGCCTACTCGAGGTTAAATGTTTGCCAAAGTGGTCAAATGTTAGCATCCAAGAAGCCGCAAAAAGTTCAACATACCCCGTTAAAAAAATACCCGGTCAGAATGAATGTTATGCTTTGAAGAAAACACACGCATATTACCACCAGGTACAGCTGCAGCTGTACTGCTGCCAAGAGTTTGCTTCTTTTGCAGACTTTGTCATATTGCATGTCCAAGGTGGTGATGTTCACATGGAACGCATTTCTGTAGACCCTGAGTGGAGAGCCCGTAACATTACAAAAATGGAACAATTCTTCAAGGAAAATATTGTTCCCGAACTCCTGAAGTGATCAAATCACTCTTAGACACAGAAACATTACGTTTCTAAATTACCAGCACCCCATCACTTTCATGAAAATGACAAAAAAATCATCCCTCTGGACTGTGTACTTTTGGCAAATAAAACAACACATTTTTGTCAGAAAATTTCGTTTTATTTTTAACAATGCCTATACATGGGTAAACCGTGTTTGACAGAAACATCACTTAACAGCGCAATGTATTTCAAAGTTGCTCTGTTATTGTACAGAGGCATTCGACAAAGTTTATATAGATGATTGCCAAACTTTTACTTTCTTAATGGTGGTCCAAAGTTGGACAGACAACAACAGCAGTACACTACCTCATTTATGACAGGAAGATATTTAATGTTAATTCTCTTTGATAACATGGAATACTTCTTGAATATGGCATTAACATTTTCAACAACAATCCTCTGCCTAGCAATCTGTCTCCCTTCATTCCTTTCTACCTGTTCAAACTGTCCTCTTGAAGTTAAAAATGGTGGTCTGATCAGTTCTACTCCTGACCCTTGTAGGACATCTAATATCAAGAAACCCTTATCCACCATGACAGCTTCTCCCTCATTCAAATGTTCAAGTACACCCGACTTAATAAACAGTTCTTTGTCAGAGATGCACCCTCCATATGTATCAGACACAGAAGTAATTGCACCAGTACCAGTGCAACCAATTTGAACTTTAACTGTGTTGTCATGTTTGTAATTCGACCATAATTGTCTTTGTGCCATGGGATCACTGGGCTTTTGGCATTTGAATTCTGTTCCATCATAAATTTCTCTGACATTGAGGTGAGACTCCTTCATGTCATGAGTCATATATTTTTGAATTTGTGTAATTGATGGACAGAGTTTTAATATTTTGAACTTTCTGTACATGCGTTCGAGCCAATAATGGAATATTTTAGAAACACCTGATGCCGATATCCCAAACTTATCAGCCATATTCTGGTCAGTGTCAGCTGTGCGAAGTTTATTTAAAACTAATAAAAATTGATTTTCAGCAGAGATGTGTGTAAAGGCCTTTTCAGGAGTTAATTTGTGACTGTCTACCTGACAATTGTCATCATCACACCCTGCATTCAGGTAATTAAAAATTATTTTGAATAAAGCATAACCTTTTATGCCAGTCAGTCTCAGAATATCATCGTCTGAGTGCATGGAAAGATTAATGTCCATAGGTGGCATATTAATCTGTGTTTCTTTCGTAGCAGTTCGGGTACCAACACATTTGTCCCGTGTATCACTTTGAAAGTTAACATGCACGCCTCTGTCATGCCTTTTCTGTGGGGTCTTCTGACTGGCATGAGGCCTCATTTTAACCGGAGTCTTCTGTGAAGATTTATTGGCTTTCCTGGGAGGAGAAGTTTGGCAGAATGAGTGTTTCCTCTTATGAGGTGTTGCAGATGCCTCTGGAGTCTTGTGGGATGGTACAGCTTGACTCCCAGATGTGCACGGCATTGATGGCAGGTCACCAGAGGCATTTCTCTGTGCTGAAATAAATTGTATTTAAAATTTTATAAAATCGTAATTAATACTGATGGATCGTGTCATTCGTATATATATATATATATATACATATAAAGTATAGTAGAATGTGAATGATGCATTAATATTAATATTCGTGCAGGCGTTTCCATTTGTTTATATGCACGAAATAATGCCTGCTCCCCAAAAGCAAACCGCGTGTCAAAGGTTAACATGTGGGCCTGCACTTATGCAAACATACTGTAGTGATAAATTATCCCCCGCGTGTCTCGGAGTTATTAATTTTTAATGTGGGAGTTTTCTTACCAGTGACAGCAGGTAATAGAATGCTGGGGACCGATCGAACACCTCTACCGTCAGGGAAGTGACGAGCACAGACCCGGCTGTCAGTCTTCACCCTGTCGCGTGACGTTCCTGATTTTAAAATCACTTGTAGCCACTTGTCCCTGAGGCATTCATCTTTCCACGGGATTCTGTGCATTTGCACACCATGTCCTGTCGACTGACACCCCCTGATTACACATTTTCTGTAGTTCTTTTTTTGAAGCGAGACATTTGTCGCCGTCATTTTTGACCTACAAACTGTTGCTATGCATGACGTAATCTACCCATCTACCCAGTCGTCGATTGGTCCCTTTCAAAATACCTTCGGGCCTTCCCGGTTTCACTCGGGTTACGATCTTTTCACTTCGGCATCAGCTAGTCTATTGGCAAGCGGCTAATCTAGACAAGGAATGGCGGCGCTTCAAACAGCACTGCGAGTTTACGTTCAAAGGCCCCCCTTCAACGAAACCTGAAGGTCAGAAGGTAAACTACCCTATGACGTACATCGGCGACAAAGGGCGCTAGATATACAAGACCTTTACCTGGATGCCAGCGACGGGTGACGAACCGGTAGAAAACGCCACTCTGCAAGGCGTGTACAACAAATATGCGCAGTATGTCGCACCGATGACAAACCAAATCCGCGCAATTGTCACTTTCAACCGACGTAAACAAGATACAGGTGAAAAGTTTGACAACTTTGTCACGGATCTCCGAATTCTGGTGAAAGACGGTGGCTATGCTGAAGAAGACCGCATGCTCAGAGATGCAATTATCCTGAGATCATCGCAAGCCGCGTGAAATGTCTAGAGAAAGGAATCTAAACACGACCATGAATATCGGCCAGAACTACGAGACGTCCCAGGAAAGCATGCGCGCGATAAACGTCGATGAAGACCCCACAGTTCGTGCCGTGAACATTGGAGGTCGGGGAAAACCGAAGATAACTGGACGTTCGAGGAACTGGTCACAGTCCAGATTACACAAATACCATGCGAAACAGAAAGGGAGATACCAGGATAATCGGAAAAGTCAGAAAAGCGGGTACAACATATTGCACGAACGTTGCCCCGCTAAGGACAGCAAGTGCCACTACTGTCATAAGAAGGGACATTTTGCGTCGATGTGCCTATCTAGTTGCACAAAATTGTTTTATGACACTTCATTGTCTCAACTAATTTGATGGAATCCACATCAATTCCATTCGGCTTAGGTAGTCTGCACCTATGTTATCTGTTCCAGGGATTTACTCTACCCGGAAACGGTAGGGTTGGACTTTCAAAGTCCATCGCATAACGCGATTGTTTGTCAACTTCGCAGTGTTTAGGAATTTCAGGGATCGTTGATCACACTGCACAATGAAACTTCGCCCATATAGGTATAAGTGAAATTTCTCGAGTCCCCAAACAATTGCCAGACATTCTCTTTCTTCTACGGAATATCGCCTTTGCGTGGGATTGAGCTTCTTGCGACTGGGAATAAGACTCCGTTATTCTCTTGGAGTAACATTGCTCCGAGTCCGGTATCGGACGCATCTGTACGCAAGACAAAGGGTCTGTTTACGTTAGGCAATTTGAGGATAGGCGCCTTACTCAGGGCCTGCTTCAGTTGAATGAAGGCCTTATCCGCCTCATCATTCCAACTTACCTTGTTAGGCTGTTTTGCCTTTGTGAGATCAGTCAATGGAGCCGCGATTCTGGAATACCCATTAACAAACTTCCGGTAATATCCTGCCAAACCTAGAAAAGACCTCACTTGTTTCTTCGTGGTAGGAATGGGCGCATTCCTAATCTTGTTTACCTTGTCTTCCTGGGTCTTCACTTCTCCTTTACCTACTTGGTGCCCCAGGAAATCGACGGATTCAAACCCAAGATAACACTTCGACGGTTTTATAGTGAGACCCGCTTGTCTCACTCGGACGAACACTGCCCGCAGTGTTGATAAGTGATTGGCCCATGTTGAGGTGTGAATCAATACATCGTCAACATAATTGGTAACACCACCGAGGCCATCTAAGAGTATGCGCATCATGCGACTGTACGATGCGCCGGCGTTGACTAGACCGAAAGGCATGACGCAGAATTGGAACAACCCTTGGGGAGTAGAAAATGCGGTTTTCTCCTTATCTTCCGGTTCCATCCTTATTTGCCAGTAGCCTTTGCAGAAAGCTAGTTTGGACAAGTACCTATCCTGCCCCACCTCAGCCAAGATAGTATCGGGATTTGGCATAGGTTCTGCATCGAATTTAGTAACCTTGTTTAACTGGCGAAAATCTACTACCGGTCTATATGTGATTCAGATTTACGAATTAGCAACACAGGCGATGAGTACGGTGAATGAGATGGCTCAATCACGCCCATTTTTCGCATCTTCTCAACCTCCTGTTTTACCACTCCCAACTTGGCTAATGGAATAGGGTACGGTTTGCATCTCACGGGACTAGAGGACGTTACCTCAATGGCATGGGACAAGAGACTAGTTTGCCCCGGAGTGCTCGAAAAGATGGAAGGAAATTCTTCCATTAGCTGTTTCAAGTCTCGTTTCTGATCAGGTGATAAACTATCACTCACATGGACGTCCCCAATGTTTTCCCCTCTCTCAGGAATGGAAAAATCCTCATCAGTCTCACATTCAGGTTGTTCTTCGACAACAGCAGCTAAACCTAGCATCTCCACATTACCTCTCTCATAGTATTTCTTCATCATGTTGATGTGGAAGAGTTTACGATTATCTCCGATCTTTACCCGATAATCGTTTATCCCCACTCTCTCTATCACCTCGTATGGACCCTTCAATTGCATGAGCAACTTGTTTGAATCAGTGGGGAGAAGGATGAGGGCTTTGTCTCCTACTTCTAGGGTTCTCACCTTGGCCTTTCGATCAAAGTGTTCCTTATACCGGTCTTAAGAATTCTTAAGATTCTCTCTAGCTAGTTCGCAAGTTGATTCTATCCGATTACGGAGATCCACTACGTACTGGTACGTTTCTACTAACTCATCGTCTGGTTTCTCATTCTCCCATAACTCTCTAAGAATCATCATAGGCCCCCTGACTGTCCTTCCATAGAGTATCTCAAAAGGGGAAAATTTCATGCTCTCCTGGGGTGCTTTGCAGTATGCAAACATGAGAGGTTCCAGATACCGATCCCAGTCTCGTGGACGTTCAGAGCACATCCGCCTTAGCATCCTTTTTAAGGTACCGTTCCATTTCTCTATCAATCCATTTGCCATGGGATGATAAGGAGAAGAGTGGACTTGTTGGATAGAGAGTAACCTAGCTACCTCGGTCATAGTTTTTGACACGAACTGACTTCCATTATCGCTGAGTACTACTTTAGGCAGACCCACCCTTGAGAAAATCTTCAGAAGAGCCTCTGCTATCGTTTCCGTGTCGATATTCGACACTGCTACCGCTTCTGGGTATCTAGTAGCAAAATCTACCAGGGTTAAGATCCACCGATTACCTCTCGCGATGTGACCTGGCCGATTACAAAGGAAACATGTACGCGGCGGAGGAACGGGCCGCGGGGTAGGGCTAGAAATAGGGTACCTCCCCTCCCCTGATCTACTTTTCGGGACGGGTGAAGGGACGGGAGTGGGTCGGACTCGGTCTCTACGATTTTCCCGTTTACCATATGATGAATGGGCATCTGTAAATGTTCTCACCAACTCTAACAAATTCTCTTTCCACACCGGTTTATGTCCTCTCAGAAACACGGACAGTTCCCTAGGGCACATAAACAAGAATTGCTCTCTCAGAATGAGTTCCTTAAGGCCCTCGAAAGACTCATTAATGTTTGACAAAGAAATCCACTGAGTCAAATAATGCTCCATACGAGCAAAATACTGCGACACTGTTTCGGTCGAATTTAAAGAACAGGTGTAAAACTTCTTACGAAAATCGCCTACAGTCAGTCGGTACCATCCTAGCAATGCTTGCTTTAACTGGTCATAATCGTTGGCCACGGAAATCGGGGAATAAACTTCCAGTGCATGACCAGTTAACAATGCGCTCAGAAATATGGCGTAATTCTCGCGCTCCCAACCCTGGTTTTCAGCATATCTTTCAAAGCGCTGGAGATAGGCATCAATCGAATCCCTGTCTTCGTTAAAACAGGGTAACGGAGGACTACGGACTCCCTTAGTAATGGCTGAAGCATTACTCACCGAATCTCGGTTCTCTAAGGTAGTAGCCTCGTTGTGGAGCCTGGCCATCTTTTCTTCATGCTCCATTTCACGCGCGCGTATATCGGCCTGCCTTGCAGCCTCCTTTTCTCGGAGCTCGGCTTGGAGCCTCTCCTTCTCCATATCAGCCTGGAGCCTCTCTTTCTCCATATCGGCATGGAGCCTCTCTTTCTCCATATCAGCCTGGAGCCTCTCTTTCTCCATATCGGCCTGGAGCTTCTCTTTCTCCGCCTCGCGAGCGGCCTGTCGCTCAGCCCGGGCGGTTCCTTGTTCATCACGAACAAATGCCTGCAGTTCGGGACCTGTTAACCCTAACTTCTCGCCTAACTCAATTAATTGAGCAAGATCCATGTTTGCAAACTAGTGCAACACACGAAACAATCACTAAACGGATATCACGTTTAAGTAATACACAAGGTCAATCACCTGCAAACCACAAAAGTGTTAGCTACGCTACAACACTCCACCCAATCTTCTCATAAGACTGGAATAATGAAATCACTATACAATTTCAACCATGCCGTGTCAACTATCAACACACGGACATTCTATGGGACTTTAATCTGCCCAATGCCAACTCGGCAAATGCAACAAGTAATTCAACTTCCTCGTACAGCTGAAAAAATAACAAAGCTCCTACTTACAATAATTATACGATTAATTCATGGTCCTTTACTGCTGCAATAAACAAGTATGATGCCTCAAAACGTGAATGACACACTATAAATATAACGAGAAATATGGGACTCAGAATTATGTCCGGGCGGAAACGACAAGGGTCATGTGAATTACCCTACACTACAGCTACTGGAATAGATGTAGGTTTCGTCTCTAGCCACGGAGCAACGCTGACACTCCACGGAACCAGAGTGCAGCTAAGTTCTCAGGCATGTTCTATGTTGCCGTCACGTGTTACCCGCAATTCATAGCGTTGACCGAAGGTGTTATTTTAATTTTCCCCTCGCCGGAATCCCGCGTACGAGCCCCCAATTATGTCACGGATTAGCGAGGTCTCCGTACACTAGATGGCTCAGTCTAGTAGGGTTCTTATATATCAAGGTCAACGCATATGAGAAGGAACGGTGATCGTGAACAAGCAACAAAGAACGAGGAAAATTTAATACTTTAATACAAGATATCTTCCTTTTGGTAAATATCTCAATTAACAAAATAAACAAAATAAAGAAATCCCGTAACCAAATCTTAATAGAACATAATAAACAATAACACTGAATCTTTCGATTATCAAATTCCACTTCCTTTCTAAAGTGGATTATACCGCTATACGACCATACACTAGGCGCCAAGTGTTATCTAAGAATAACTCCCATAATATAAATACACAGTATAAGCTAGTCCTCGCGGACTCTCATTACAATAATATGTTACAACACACACATATATTTATATATATGTGAATACTTCATGGGTAATAATACCTCACTTCAAAACACAGATAATTACCAATCATAATACAGCAAATAATAGATACATTCAATCAGAAAATAGACATTGACACTGGGCTAGTCCCATCTCGAATATATACGAACGTTTGTTGAAGTCAACACGCCGAGCTCAGAACACAATTGGAACGGTGTATCTCGGCCGCACGAGTGATGATGCCGGTGTACTGGTCTGGAAGGAGGTTCCGGTCTGAGAGTAAGTTCCGGTTCCGTTTTGCGTAGTGCGCATGCGATTGTAAATGTCAAAGGTTAGCGCCTACTTTCGGCCCGCAGCTGTATGGTCTGGAAGGAGGTTCCGGTCTGAGAGTGAGTTCCGGTTCCGTTTTGCGTACACACAGTACATGTCAAAGGTTAGCGCCTATTTTTGGCCAGCTTATCACGGTGTTTGCCGAAAGAATGTGTGATCCAATTATATTATAGTTTACGTTAATGATACGGTTACTTTTGTAATGGTTAGTATACATAACAAAACCTCATGATTAGCATAACTTGGAGTTATTTGCCAAAAAATTGTGTTTTATTTTGATGTAATTGTCTCAGAGCGTTGACGTTGTGTATCTTACGACTTCGTCACACAGAGCTGCAGTTTTCAGCGCTGCTTATACGCACAGCGGGTTTTGTGTTAAACACAAATATCCGCATTTTAAATGACATGACACATACTTATCTCCGTCAGTTTGGCATGTATGAAGCTGAAATTTTGTGTATAATCTAGCAGGCCCATTGGGGGTGGTTCGTAGATTTAGATTTTTTTAAATTCGTCGGGGGTAGGAATCTTGGGGGTAACAATTTATAAATGACACGTCTCTGTTAATTTGACATATATGAAGCTGACATTTTTTTTGATCTAGGTTGTCCATTGGGGTAGTTTGTACATATAGTTTTTTTTCTCGAAATTCATCCAGGTGGTGGGAGTCTCGGGGGAGGTCACAATTTTAAAATGCACTTATCTCTGTCATTTTGTCATGTGTGGAGTTGAACTTTTGTGTTTGATCTAGCAAGCCCATTGGGATCTAGATATTTAAAAACAAATTCAAAATGTGGGGTCACAATTTTAAAATGGCACTTATCTGGGCCAGTCATGCCTGTATGGGGCAGACCTTTTTTATGCGATCTAGCATACCCATTGGGATAGTTCATAGTTTTATATTTTTTCTAAATTTGTCCGGGGTGGCGGTCTGGGTGTCACAATTTTAAAATAGCACTTATCTCCATCAGTTTTGGAAATATGGGGCTGACATTTTGTGTGCAGTCTAGAAGTCCCATTGAGGCACTTCAAAATTCGTACGGAGGGTGTGGATCATCATTTCCAAACAGTTTTTCCCAACGCAACTCCAAGTAACTCAACAATTCTTTAATAATACATTTATGGAAACGAGCCATGCATTCACGACTAGTAGTATTATTAAATGAAATATAAAATGCAAAAAATGTATTTATTTATTTACACAGATCAAAACTAGCCCTTTGTATAATACTGTGATGTATCATCAGACAAGTGATCAAATGCAATTATTAAAAAATAAAACTATTGTTACAAATAATTATTAACTCGTAGATAACATTAGCCTTTCTGGTTATACATATTTACGTCACATTATATGCAATCTAATGTAATGTAAATTAAACTGAGGAGATCCTTATGAAACTAAAGCTGTGATTGTTATTACGTTAAACAAAGTAACATAAAACAACAGGAATACACTAAAATTATTGGCATACATTTACAAAGAACCAAACCACGTAGCCCGTTATATAACGCTGCACTCGCTTGCAATACAACATTGCTACAAATAAAGTATATCATAATATTTAATCAGCCAAGTAATATAAAATTCATTTATTCAGAAATAAAACCATTGTCACAAGTAATCATTAATTCATATATAGCATGACTGCATGACTGTAATAATAATAAAATAAGATATTTTTATAGCGCCATAATCACACAGTGCTCTATGGTGCTTTACAATACAATCATAATACCAAACCTGTATAGTTAGATCATTAAAATATTAAGTTAAATATCATAAAAACAATACAACTAAGAATCGTACATTGAATTAAAAAACAATTTAAATATAAGGGCATTATACCTAAAACATATATAATGAATAAACTCATTTAAATAATAAATTACACTAAGAGCCATCACATAATAGGATGAGGTGGGATTAAATTAGTAAGATTACAAACTAAAGTATATATTCAGTGACTGCATGTGCCATTACAGTTTCTTGTATTGCAGGAACTCTGCTAATACTGCCGTTCTTGAAAGCATCGACATGGCACTGGCGTATCTTGTGAGGTGGTACTCCAACGCTGATGGCCTTTGCATACTGGAATACAGATACACATTAATGTTAACATTTCCTTACATAAATAATAGACTCATCTGAAAACATATCATCCCTTAATAACATACATAGGTACAGGTCACAATTTTCCTTTGCTAATTCTGTGAAGTATAATACTTTATAAAAACCTACTTGGTACTTGGTAGTGTGATAACATGCTCAATGTTACTGTAAGCGAGCTGGCAATTAGGGTGTATCATGTGAAGTTTTCATCCCTACATCAGTGAGAGACGTTTTATGTAACCAGCATTGCGAAAAACTTTTCAAATATATAACATAGCAAATGTCACGTAGGAATATGCCAGGACACAGACTATTGTGTCTCTGTGTATATAGCACCATGTGGAGGATTGGCACATTTGCTGTTTTTTTTTAAATTGGCAGGAATTTATTGTCTTAATATATCCTAAATTACATTTAATGGTAAGACCTAATTGTCTCTCAAATGATGCTCACCACCATTGTGAACACACCACAACTGTGGCTGAGAGGAAGCAGATTCGAATCCTATGCAGCGGTATCACATTTTTGGAAAGTTCAGTTATTCTGCATTGCTTCAGTTCACTCAGCTGCATGACTGAGTACCTGGCTATAGACAGTGGTGGATATTTTTGTACGAATAGTCTTCACGCATTAATCACAGCATGGCTGAATACTTCCAAGAGAAGTCGAGATGATGTTCGATTGAACAGGTCTGCCAGGGAGTAAAGTGTAAAACGCATCGAGCAGTCCTAAAGACTGGATACTGCGCTATATAAGAATTTACATTTTTTTACGTATAATTATCTTATTTGTTAAACAATATGGATGCCAAGACACCACATTTTGGTATTTATAAAATATAACACAACACAATAATTAAATACCGAGTATAAAATATTGTTCTATGATCAATCACTTTTATTACAACAAAGTAACTCGATATACTATGAAGATTCCTTCACATAAAACAATTTGGCATGCTTGCATACCTAAACGTATTTAGTGCAGGAAACATCAAAGAATATTGAGAGCAGGCATGGTAAACTAACTTTGAAAATTATTTAAAATACATCAACTCATATATTTTCCAGTTAAATTAATTAATATCATACATTTATCAGGTCAATTAAATTAAATTAACCTCCCAAAGTTTTTCAATAAAATAAAATTAACAAATAACTTTCATTTAATTAACATTCCATTTAAACTAACTTCAATTAAATTAGAAATCAACTTGAACTCACCTAACGATTAATTTTAAGACAAAAAGAACACATTATCCGCTAAAGAGGCTAACTGGAACTAATGTCTGTAATAGGCCAAGCAAGCTAATAAAGCACAATGACATTGTACAAACTTATCTAAAACTTGAAAGTACAATATGAGAATTTAAGTTAAATAGTGTATAGCTGGATTGTGTTCACTTTCACATTTTAACCCAGCCCTGAAGTGCCTTATCACCCACTGGACATTCACAGTTCACCCAGCTCAGTCACTGACTGTCCCTGGCTGGAGATTTGAGATTGTGCAAACAATTGCCTGAACCTAACTAATTGCTTTAATGTCAGTTGGGTCACTGGCTGCTACTAGTGTGCACTTAGAATTTACATCTAATGACAACAGGCCTGTGAAAACCACCTGAGGCATAACATTGACTTAGAATCAAGCTTGCACATTATGCATGTGGGTAGTTTTCATCTTACAGCTTGAACCTGGAGCACCAAACGTTTAGGAATTAATATACGACCCCCACAATAGGGTCGTTTCAAGATACTCCATATATTTATATATGGGAGACATCACCAGTACATATCATGTATTTAGATTTTCAGAAAGCTTTCGACAAAGTGCCACATCAACGATTACTACTTAAACTATAGGTCCATGGCATAGGAAATGGTATAATTAACTGGATAAAAAAATGGCTGATTGACAGAAGACAACGGATAGTAGTTGATGGGGAGGCTTCAAACTGGAAATCAGTTTTGAGTGGGGTACCACTGGAATCAGTACTGGGACCTATTTTATTCTTAATATATATCAACGATTTGGACGATGATATAACAAGAAAGGTGTTGAAATTTTCAGATGATACAAAAGTGTTCAGAAGGATTAAACGTTATGTAGATAGACAGCATTTACAAGATGATCTTGACAGGTTGATCAAATGGTTTGAAAAGGGGCAAATGAGGTTAAATTTTTTGAAATGTATATGCCTCCGCACAGGACATGGGAACGAAGATGTACAATATAAATGGGGGGTACTGTATTAAGTACAACTGTAAAAGAAAAGGACTTTGGGTTAACCACTAGTGCTGAGATGAAGGTTTCTAAGTAGTGCGGAATTGCAGCTACAAAGGGAAATAAAATCCTTGGATTAATTAGGTGAAATATAGTGTATAAGGAAAAAAAAAGATAAATTGTACAAAACAGTAGTTAGGCCTCAATTAGAATATTGTGTACAAGCGCGGAGGCCATATCGCAGGAAGGACATAGATATGCCAGAAACAGTACAGAGGAGAGCGATTAAAATTATACCAAAACTGAGGGATCTTAGTTATGAAATACACCTAAAATAAGATGGTTTAACACCACTAGAGTCCAGGAGATTGAGAGGAGATGAGATAGAAGTGTTTAAAATATTGAATGGTTATAGAAATATTGATAGAAATACTTTTTTCTCAGTTAGGAAGGATAGAAGTACTAGAGGACATGAAGTTATATTAGTAAAGGAGGAGTGTAGATTAGGTATAAGAATGTTCTACTTTTCACAAAGGACTGTAAATGAATAGAACAGATTATCTGCTGATTGTGTGGGTGTTTACTGTGTGAATATGTGTAAACATACAATCGACACACCTCAGAAGGGCAGGATGCAGAAGGGTTGGATAAAAAGGGTTGGGCTCTCAATAAGCCAAAAGGCTTCCTTGTCCACCTGCCATCTAGAGTTAATTCTCTGTGTGGCAATCTTGTTAGGTGGACAATGAAGGTATGGGGTAAATCAGTTGTTTTTTCAATTGACTATATCTGATGCTTCAACTGTTGCACCATTGAAAGTCATTTTAATTAAATATCGACATAATCATACTCGCAGATGCAATGTATCGGTCAATAAGCCCATGCCAGGGGTAATTGTGCACAAAGGTTTGTGCATTTACCTGGCGGATTTGAACCACCAACAGATACTGAGACATTAGCATCTACAGGTGTACTCTTAATTTAAAATAAACAATGTTAAAAAGGAAACCACTGTTTCAAGTTTCAATTAAAAACAGACAACTTAATAAAGGCCATTTACAAAATTTGCAGATGCTGCCAAATAGTATTGTTCACTTGTTACAATTATAAGTAAAGCTTACTACATAAATGATGGATGAAATTACCAACACAAGTTACCTATGCTGCACTGCCATAGCCTAGGACAGTAGGGGTCTAAATTCTAGTGATAAGGGCCTGAGCAAACTATGTAGAGAATGTCATAATTCACTTGATACAATTTAACACTACAAAGAGTACCATGTCAGTATGATACAATTAATTAGTAAATTCCTTACTGTCATGTAACAGTATTCCCACACACTGTCAATAAGCTTATGTGTCACTGTGTCTACTTCCGAGAAAGGAAATATAACTATTCATACACAAATACAGTACAGTGCAGTGTGACAATAACAATGTAAGTACCTGTGCTAACTGCAATATTGATAGCGAGTGATTGTCCATTATTTATTAATCTATTTCATTCATTAATTGCACTATATATGGTCAAATACATTGGTATTTAGGTTGGTGTACATTTTAGTGGTAGGCCCCTAGGCTAAGCCTATACATTTTTAGGTAAAACGATTGTTTAATAGCGTTAATAATTTCAGCTGAAAGAATATTCACAAAATAGAATTCACAATTAACTAATTTCAAGTAGTGACATACTAGCAGTACATTTGGTCATATAAGACTGAAGCCATTTTACATCTTAGGTTGAGTGCAATTTTTATTAATATTTGCCAAAAAATAACCACCAACCTGTAATGACTGCCATGGGTGTCTGTTTTGTCAAAGGAATATTTATTTATGCTTCAGGAAATCAAGAGGTACAACCCACAGAAAGATAAGAATAATAACCATTCTAGGTAATAAACAGTGGGCCTGCAGAGCAGCTGTATTAATAGCCACGTCATTGGCATTGCGTCCAGCCATCGTTTCGTAATTATACTTTTGTCAAAAACACAGGCCCCTATTCTGACACCTATATCATTTAAGAAACCCATATTAATATACTGGGTTATGGCATAGTATACTAAACGCTAGGCTACAGACTATTAGCCTGGCCCTGGGGCTGGACTGTCTACTCACCGTCTACTTGATATTTGCCATGCTGCGTAGCTTTCAAAATAGCATTGCGCATTCGCTTTTCACACACCAAGTGCTTTTTGTGACTAGGTAATGCCTTATGCAAGTCATGTACCGTCGGTACTCATCTCCTATTTTCTCCCGCTGCATCACAGGTATTTTCTCAACAAAAGATATGTGAACTAGTTGATACTAACTAATGTGCCAGTAGACAGTGGTCACGCGCAGATGTACGATCCTGTTCAGCAACGTAGGGGGCAAATAGGTCGGTGGAGTAACGGTCGCTACAGCAAACGAAAAATGATTAATTGTATATCTCAGTCACCGAGTGCATCGAGCAAGGGTCAAAGTTGATCGGTCACCTGAGGTCACGTTGCTCACAGCGATGTAACTCAGTCGCCGCATACTTCTGGCACGGGGTCAAAGTTGATCGGTCACCTGAGGTCACGTTGCTCACAGTTGGTCGATTTTGATATACTGCGCTTGCGCGAGCATGCGCAATACGCAAAACGGAACCGGAACTTACTCTCAGACCGGAACCTCCATCGAGACCAGTACACCGGGCACTTGAGGATTGCTGTCTTACGTCGCGAATTCTCGAGTCGCGTCCGTTCAATAAATGCACGGTCGCAAACGATTGCGAAGTCAGTTGAATACGTTCAACTGAAAGACGAAGCCGGGCAGTAGACGCTTACCGCCGGCCGCTACGAATTCGAACGAGAGGTCTTGTTTTGTCGCAAACGATCGAGAAGTCGGATGAACGGGTTCGCGCGAATGACGACGCCTGGCAGAATACGTTTACCGCCGGCCGCTACGAGTCGCATTCGGTCAAGCTTTCTGACGATATCGCTGTGAGACCGCTGTTCGAGGATGGCCCGTGCTGGGTGAGCGCGTCGCGATTATCGCTCATCGACGCAAATACGTTGGGGCCGACCGGAACGTTGTCTCAAAGTACTGCTGACGTGGCGGCATGGTTTCTTCGAAGTTCGATCGAATAGTCACTCTGGACACTGAATATTACACACATACAAAAGCTTGGGAACGTAACCCACGTTAACGATTCCCACAACGCTTTACGACTTTCCTTGCCATTCTCTTGGCAGCAGGGCAACCTGTCTAGTTCAACCCTGGATCCGTCCCAGTCCTTCGCCAGCGCCCAGATGGCGAAATGCGTACAACAAACGTTTATATAAGCAGACCTAATGACACATCATATGACAGGTTTCCATCATTTCTATTGGCTAATGTAATATATACAATTCAAACTAGGCATTGTGGAACACCCTCTCTACGATTACAATGAAACCACCTGCTTGCCTAGAAACACTAGCAACAGAATACCACGCTTCACTGAGCGCATCTGCAACCGAGTTGCTGTAATTACGTAACCAGGGCGGTTGGTCAACAATATGTCTATCTACTGGCTTAACATTCCTCATTTCCCAAATTAGACCTCAGGAAAGTAGATTAAACATTCAGAAATAGCAGAAATGCTACAGTGCCCCAACATATTTGAGGACATGTGTGGCTTTGAGCAATCAGATGATGACCAATACCATCACCGATGCAGACCGCACAAGCGACTGGTGGGAATGCATAGATGTAAACGGATCACACATCCAAATGCAGATAGACACCGGAGCTACGAAATTTCTGATGCTGTACAACGTGTACAGAGATATGCACTGCAATCACCCAATCACAAAGAACGCTCGCAAGTTCAAATGGTACACTCATCACCCAATTAAGGTAGAAGGCTACGTCACACTCCTAACTCGGTACAAAAAAACAAATGCGTTGACGTACAGTACTACATCGTATATGTAGACCAGAAACCATTGTTATCAGGGCATGCTAGCATGCAGCTATGCTTGATCGAGAGAATACACACTGTCGCCAACGAGCTTGACAAGTACCTGAAGCAAACTACAGGTACGCTCACAGGGACGTATTTCCTCAAGATCGACCATATTGTATCGCCAGTTGTACACGGACCAAGGCGTCAGCCAAAAGCACTGTCTGCAAAGATACATACGAAATTGAAAGAAATGGAAACTGATGGCCATATTATAAAGTGACATAGCCCACTGACTGGGTTAATTCCATAGTCACTGTGATCCGCAATGGAAAGTTGAGGATCTACTCCGATCCCAAAGAACTTAGCAAAGCCATTAGTAGAGAGCACTACCACATTCCGAGTGTGGAAGAAGTGATAGCATCAATGCCAAGGTGTTCTCCAAAATAGACGCAAAGTCGGTGGTTACGCCTCCGGTTTGGCATAAAGTCGACTCCAGAGATTTACCAACGAATCATGGACGACATGCTAGAAGACATCGATGACGCACGGGCCATCATGGACGACATCTTGATCGCAGGCAAAACGGGAGCACGACAAGATCATCAGGAAAGTCGTAGAGAAAGCGACATAATGGAACCTGAAGCTCAGCTTTCACAAGTGTCAAGTAAAACAGCCACAGCTGAATTACGAATAAGAATAAGAATAAATTTATTATTATTTGCAACTTTTTCAGTTGGATTGTACATACATTCACCATAAAAGCTCCAAATCACACAAATGTCTTAATGTTACAAGTTACAATACGACACAACATTATGTTACAATACTCATAAAACATGTACTAAATAAAATAACGCAACACCAAAGATACTGTTAAGTAAATTACACAAAATCGCCCCGTGACGCAACAAACTCAGTATGAGGCGCTTTATATTAAAACGTGTACATTGCATTACTATCTTTCATTAAAAAATAAGATACTTTAAATACACTAAAAATAAATCATATAGTTTAAATATTAAAATTGACTGTTGAGACATACACTAAAATCATTAAGTGTTATGGCAGTGTACTAAGCACCATGGAATTAATAAGTTTTTGTAGCGATTTGTGTTCGCCATTGGGACGGGTAACTCATTGAATGATCTTAGTGCATACGGCACATTTCGAATATTTGGTAGTAGCGTATTCAGTTTGTGGTCACTATATCTGGTGGAGATATAGTCAGCTTAGTCAACTCCATGAATGCGTTCTTCGTGTCAGTGAGTGAAGATTTACCGAGATTGCAGACTTCCCACCCGATCTTTGACATTAAGGAACCACTGCCAGATGAATTCACCATCAGCGTGACTGACACTAAGTTGGCACTTAGTAAGGTCAAAGTGAACAAAGCCACGGGTCCGGACAATATACCACCATGGGCTTTGAAAAAACTGTTCGCACCTTCTTGCAGCACCGGTCACTGCAATATTCAACAGCTCGCTCAGGGAAGGTGTATTGCCAAAATTGTGGAAATCAGCAACCGTTATTCCGTTGTCGAAGAAACACCCTCCAGTGACAGTTGAAAATGACATTAGACCTATATCGCTTACACCAATTCTGGCTAAGGTTTTTGAATCTCTAGTGCTAAAGTGGGTCGATGTTTATGTTAAACCACAAATAGACGACAAGCAGTTTGGGGGTATGTTAGGGACTGGTACCACGGACGCCCTTGTTGGAATGCTTCACAAATGGTACGAAACCACCGATGTAAAGGGCAATTTTGTAAGAGTGCTATTTCTCGATTACAGTAAAGCATTTGATCTAATTAACCACTAGAAACTGATTGCAATGGAAGTACCACCACACTTGGTCCGATGGATGGCAGCGTTTTACTTGACACTTGTGAAAGCTGAGCTTCAGGTTCCATTATGTCGCTTTCTCTACGACTTTCCTGATGATCTTGTCGTGCTCCTGTGGCGTTTTGCCTGCGATCAAGATGTCGTCCATGATGGCCCGTGCGTCATCGATGTCTTCTAGCATGTCGTCCATGATTCGTTGGTAAATCTCTGGAGTCGACTTTATGCCAAACCGGAGGCGTAACCACCGACTTTGCGTCTATTTTGGAGAACACCTTGGCATTGATGCTATCACTTCTTCCACACTCGGAATGTGGTAGTGCTCTCTACTAATGGCTTTGCTAAGTTCTTTGGGATCGGAGCAGATCCTCAACTTTCCATTGCGGATCACTGTGACTATGGAATTAACCCAGTCAGTGGGCTATGTCACTTCATAATATGGCCATCAGTTTCCATTTCTTTCAATTTCGTATGTATCTTTGCAGACAGTGCTTTTGGCTGACGCCTTGGTCCGTGTACAACTGGCGATACAATATGGTCGATCTTGAGGAAATACGTCCCTGTGAGCGTACCTGTAGTTTGATTCAGGTACTTGTCAAGCTCGTTGGCGACAGTGTGTATTCTCTCGATCAAGCATAGCTGCATGCTAGCATGCCCTGATAACAATGGTTTCTGGTCTACATATACGATGTAGTACTGTACGTCAACGCATTTGTTTTTTGTACCGAGTTAGGAGTGTGACGTAGCCTTCTACCTTAATTGGGTGATGAGTGTACCATTTGAACTTGCGAGCATTCTTTGTGATTGGGTGATTGCAGTGCATATCTCTGTACACGTTGTACAGCATCAGAAATTTAGTAGCTCCGGTGTCTATCTGCATTTGGATGTGTGTTCCGTTTACATCTATGCATTCCCACCAGTCGCTTGTGCGGTCTGCATCGGTGATGGTATTGATCAGATTTGCGTCGCCGTCATCATCTGATTGCTCAAAGCCACACATGTCCTCAAATATGTTGGGGCACTGTAGCATTTCTGCTATTTCTGAATGTTTAATCTACTTTCCTGAGGTCTAATTTGGGAAATGAGGAATGTTAAGCCAGTAGATAGACATATTGTTGACCAACCGCCCTGGTTACGTAATTACAGCAACTCGGTTGCAGATGCGCTCAGTGAAGCGTGGTATTCTGTTGCTAGTGTTTCTAGGCAAGCAGGTGGTTTCACTGTAATCGTAGAGAGGGTGTTCCACAATGCCTAGTTTGAATTATATATTACATTAGCCAATAGAAATGATGGAAACCTGTCATATGATGTGTCATTAGGTCTGCTTATATAAACGTTTGTTGTACGCATTTCGCCATCTGGGCGCTGGCGAAGGACTGGGACGGATCCAGGGTTGAACTAGACAGGTTGCCCTGCTGCCAAGAGAATGGCAAGGAAAGTCGTAAAGCGTTGTGGGAATCGTTAACGTGGGTTACGTTCCCAAGCTTTTGTATGTGTGTAATATTCAGTGTCCAGAGTGACTATTCGATCGAACTTCGAAGAAACCATGCCGCCACGTCAGCAGTACTTTGAGACAACGTTCCGGTCGGCCCCAACGTATTTGCGTCGATGAGCGATAATCGCGACGCGCTCACCCAGCACGGGCCATCCTCGAACAGCGGTCTCACAGCGATATCGTCAGAAAGCTTGACCGAATGCGACTCGTAGCGGCCGGCGGTAAACGTATTCTGCCAGGCGTCGTCATTCGCGCGAACCCGTTCATCCGACTTCTCGATCGTTTGCGACAAAACAAGACCTCTCGTTCGAATTCGTAGCGGCCGGCGGTAAGCGTCTACTGCCCGGCTTCGTCTTTCAGTTGAACGTATTCAACTGACTTCGCAATCGTTTGCGACCGTGCATTTATTGAACGGACGCGACTCGAGAATTCGCGACGTAAGACAGCAATCGTCAAGTGCCCGGCATCATCACTCGTGCGGCCGAGATACACCGTTCCAATTGTGTTCTGAGCTCGGCGTGTTGACTTCAACAAACGTTCGTATATATTCGAGATGGGACTAGCCCAGTGTCAATGTCTATTTTCTGATTGAATGTATCTATTATTTGCTGTATTATGATTGGTAGTTATCTGTGTTTTGAAGTGAGGTATTATTACCCATGAAGTATTCACATATATAAATATATGTGTGTGTTGTAACATATTATTGTAATGAGAGTCCGCGAGGACTAGCTTATACTGTGTATTTATATTATGGGAGTTATTCTTAGATAACACTTGGCGCCTAGTGTATGGTCGTATAGCGGTATAATCCACTTTAGAAAGGAAGTGGAATTTGATAATCGAAAGATTCAGTGTTATTGTTTATTATGTTCTATTAAGATTTGGTTACGGGATTTCTTTATTTTGTTTATTTTGTTAATTGAGATATTTACCAAAAGGAAGATATCTTGTATTAAATTTTCCTCGTTCTTTGTTGCTTGTTCACGATCACCGTTCCTTCTCATATGCGTTGACCTTAATATATAAGAACCCTACTAGACTGAGCCATCTAGTGTACGGAGACCTCGCTAATCCGTGACATAATTGGGGGCTCGTACGCGGGATTCCGGCGAGGGGAAAATTAAAATAACACCTTCGGTCAACGCTATGAATTGCGGGTAACACGTGACGGCAACATAGAACATGCCTGAGAACTTAGCTGCACTCTGGTTCCGTGGAGTGTCAGCGTTGCTCCGTGGCTAGAGACGAAACCTACATCTATTCCAGTAGCTGTAGTGTAGGGTAATTCACATGCTCCTTGTCGTTTCCGCCCGGACATAATTCTGAGTCCCATATTTCTCGTTATATTTATAGTGTGTCATTCACGTTTTGAGGCATCATACTTGTTTATTGCAGCAGTAAAGGACC
This sequence comes from Paraescarpia echinospica, assembly GCA_020002185.1. Taxonomy (NCBI): domain Eukaryota; kingdom Metazoa; phylum Annelida; class Polychaeta; order Sabellida; family Siboglinidae; genus Paraescarpia; species Paraescarpia echinospica. The sequence goes on from CM034541.1 coordinate 34,741,530, forward strand.
ATGAATTAATCGTATAATTATTGTAAGTAGGAGCTTTGTTATTTTTTCAGCTGTACGAGGAAGTTGAATTACTTGTTGCATTTGCCGAGTTGGCATTGGGCAGATTAAAGTCCCATAGAATGTCCGTGTGTTGATAGTTGACACGGCATGGTTGAAATTGTATAGTGATTTCATTATTCCAGTCTTATGAGAAGATTGGGTGGAGTGTTGTAGCGTAGCTAACACTTTTGTGGTTTGCAGGTGATTGACCTTGTGTATTACTTAAACGTGATATCCGTTTAGTGATTGTTTCGTGTGTTGCACTAGTTTGCAAACATGGATCTTGCTCAATTAATTGAGTTAGGCGAGAAGTTAGGGTTAACAGGTCCCGAACTGCAGGCATTTGTTCGTGATGAACAAGGAACCGCCCGGGCTGAGCGACAGGCCGCTCGCGAGGCGGAGAAAGAGAAGCTCCAGGCCGATATGGAGAAAGAGAGGCTCCAGGCTGATATGGAGAAAGAGAGGCTCCATGCCGATATGGAGAAAGAGAGGCTCCAGGCTGATATGGAGAAGGAGAGGCTCCAAGCCGAGCTCCGAGAAAAGGAGGCTGCAAGGCAGGCCGATATACGCGCGCGTGAAATGGAGCATGAAGAAAAGATGGCCAGGCTCCACAACGAGGCTACTACCTTAGAGAACCGAGATTCGGTGAGTAATGCTTCAGCCATTACTAAGGGAGTCCGTAGTCCTCCGTTACCCTGTTATAACGAAGACAGGGATTCGATTGATGCCTATCTCCAGCGCTTTGAAAGATATGCTGAAAACCAGGGTTGGGAGCGCGAGAATTACGCCATATTTCTGAGCGCATTGTTAACTGGTCATGCACTGGAAGTTTATTCCCCGATTTCCGTGGCCAACGATTATGACCAGTTAAAGCAAGCATTGCTAGGATGGTACCGACTGACTGTAGGCGATTTTCGTAAGAAGTTTTACACCTGTTCTTTAAATTCGATCGAAACAGTGTCGCAGTATTTTGCTCGTATGGAGCATTATTTGACTCAGTGGATTTCTTTGTCAAACATTAATGAGTCTTTCGAGGGCCTTAAGGAACTCATTCTGAGAGAGCAATTCTTGTTTATGTGCCCTAGGGAACTGTCCGTGTTTCTGAGAGAACACAAACCGGTGTGGAAAGAGAATTTGTTAGAGTTGGTGAGAACATTTACAGATGCCCATTCATCATATGGTAAACGGGAAAATCGTAGAGACCGAGTCCGACCCACTCCCGTCCCTTCACCCGTCCCGAAAAGTAGATCAGGGGAGGGGAGGTACCCTATTTCTAGCCCTACCCCGCGGCCCGTTCCTCCGCCGCGTACATGTTTCCTTTGTAATCGGCCAGGTCACATCGCGAGAGGTAATCGGTGGATCTTAACCCTGGTAGATTTTGCTACTAGATACCCAGAAGCGGTAGCAGTGTCGAATATCGACACGGAAACGATAGCAGAGGCTCTTCTGAAGATTTTCTCAAGGGTGGGTCTGCCTAAAGTAGTACTCAGCGATAATGGAAGTCAGTTCGTGTCAAAAACTATGACCGAGGTAGCTAGGTTACTCTCTATCCAACAAGTCCACTCTTCTCCTTATCATCCCATGGCAAATGGATTGGTAGAGAAATGGAACGGTACCTTAAAACGGATGCTAAGGCGGATGTGCTCTGCACGTCCACGAGACTGGGATCGGTATCTGGAACCTCTCATGTTTGCATACTGCGAAGCACCCCAGGAGAGCATGAAATTTTCCCCTTTTGAGATACTCTATGGAAGGACAGTCAGGGAGCCTATGATGATTCTTAGAGAGTTATGGGAGAATGAGAAACCAGACGATGAGTTAGTAGAAACGTACCAGTACGTAGTGGATCTCCGTAATCGGATAGAATCAACTTGCGAACTAGCTAGAGAGAATCTTAAGAATTCTTAAGACCGGTATAAGGAACACTTTGATCGAAAGGCCAAGGTGAGAACCCTAGAAGTAGGAGACAAAGCCCTCATCCTTCTCCCCACTGATTCAAACAAGTTGGTCATGCAATGGAAGGGTCCATATGAGGTGATAGAGAGAGTGGGGATAAACGATTATCGGGTAAAGATCGGAGATAATCGTAAACTCTTCCACATCAACATGATGAAGAAATACTATGAGAGAGGTAATGTGGAGATGCTAGGTTTAGCTGCTGTTGTCGAAGAACAACCTGAATGTGAGACTGATGAGGATTTTCCCATTCCTGAGAGACAGGAAAACACTGGGGACGTCCATGTGAGTGATAGTTTATCACCTGATCAGAAACGAGACTTAAAACAGCTAATGGAAGAATTTCCTTCCATCTTTTCGAGCACTCCGGGGCAAACTAGTCTCTTGTCCCATGCCATTGAGGTAACGTCCTCTAGTCCCGTGAGATGCAAACCGTACCCTATTCCATTAGCCAAGTTGGGAGTGGTAAAACAGGAGGTTGAGAAGATGCGAAAAATGGGCGTGATTGAGCCATCTCATTCACCGTACTCATCGCCTGTGTTGCTAATTCGTAAATCTGAATCACATATAGACCGGTAGTAGATTTTCGCCAGTTAAACAAGGTTACTAAATTCGATGCAGAACCTATGCCAAATCCCGATACTATCTTGGCTGAGGTGGGGCAGGATAGGTACTTGTCCAAACTAGCTTTCTGCAAAGGCTACTGGCAAATAAGGATGGAACCGGAAGATAAGGAGAAAACCGCATTTTCTACTCCCCAAGGGTTGTTCCAATTCTGCGTCATGCCTTTCGGTCTAGTCAACGCCGGCGCATCTTACAGTCGCATGATGCGCATACTCTTAGATGGCCTCGGTGGTGTTACCAATTATGTTGACGATGTATTGATTCACACCTCAACATGGGCCGATCACTTATCAACACTGCGGGCAGTGTTCGTCCGAGTGAGACAAGCGGGTCTCACTATAAAACCGTCGAAGTGTTATCTTGGGTTTGAATCCGTCGATTTCCTGGGGCACCAAGTAGGTCAAGGAGAAGTGAAGACCCAGGAAGACAAGGTAAACAAGATTAGGAATGCGCCCATTCCTACCACGAAGAAACAAGTGAGGTCTTTTCTAGGTTTGGCAGGATATTACCGGAAGTTTGTTAATGGGTATTCCAGAATCGCGGCTCCATTGACTGATCTCACAAAGGCAAAACAGCCTAACAAGGTAAGTTGGAATGATGAGGCGGATAAGGCCTTCATTCAACTGAAGCAGGCCCTGTGTAAGGCGCCTATCCTCAAATTGCCTAACGTAAACAGACCCTTTGTCTTGCGTACAGATGCGTCCGATACCGGACTCGGAGCAATGTTACTCCAAGAGAATAACGGAATCTTATTCCCAGTCGCGTTTGCCAGCAAGAAGCTCAATCCCACGCAAAGGCGATATTCCGTAGTAGAAAGAGAATGTCTGGCAATTGTTTGGGGACTCGAGAAATTTCACTTATACCTATATGGGCGAAGTTTCATTGTGCAGTGTGATCAACGATCCCTGAAATTCCTAAACACTGCGAAGTTGACAAACAATCGCGTTATGCGATGGACTTTTAAAGTCCAACCCTACCGTTTCCGGGTAGAGTCAATCCCTGGAACAGATAACATAGGTGCAGACTACCTAAGCCGAATGGAATAGATGTGGATTCCATCAAATTAGTTGAGACAATGAAGTGTCATAAAACAATTTTGTGCAACTAGATAGGCACATCGACGCAAAATGTCCCTTCTTATGACAGTAGTGGCACTAGCTGTCCTTAGCGGGGCAACGTTCGTGCAATATGTTGTACCCGCTTTTCTGACTTTTCCGATTATCCTGATATCTCCATTTCTGTTTCGCATGGTATTTGTGTAATCTGGACTGTGACCAGTTCCTCGAACGTCCAGTTATCTTCGGTTTTCCCCGACCTCCAATGTTCACGGCACGAACTGTGGGGTCTTCATCGACGTTTATCGCGCGCATGCTTTCCTGGGACGTCTCGTAGTTCTGGCCAATATTCATGGTCGTGTTTAGATTCCTTTCTCTAGACATTTCACGCGGCTTGCGATGATCTCAGGATAATTGCATCTCTGAGCATGCGGTCTTCTTCAGCATAGCCACCGTCTTTCACCAGAATTCGGAGATCCGTGACAAAGTTGTCAAACTTTTCACCTGTATCTTGTTTACGTCGGTTGAAAGTGACAATTGCGCGGATTTGGTTTGTCATCGGTGCGACATACTGCGCATATTTGTTGTACACGCCTTGCAAAGTGGCATTTTCTGCCGGATCGTCACCCGTCGCTGGCATCCAGGTAAAGGTCTTGTATATCTAGCGCCCTTTGTCGCCGATGTACGTCATAGGGTAGTTTACCTTCTGACCTTCAGGTTTCGTTGAAGGGGGGCCTTTGAACGTAAACTCGCAGTGCTGTTTGAAGCGCCGCCATTCCTTGTCTAGATTAGCCGCTTGCCAATAGACTAGCTGATGCCGAAGTGAAAAGATCGTAACCCGAGTGAAACCGGGAAGGCCCGAAGGTATTTTGAAATGGACCAATCGACGACTGGGTAGATGGGTAGATTACGTCATGCATAGCAACAGTTTGTAGGTCAAAAATGGCGGCGACAAATGTCTCGCTTCAAAAAAAGAACTACAGAAAATGTGTAATCAGGGGGTGTCAGTCGACAGGACATGGTGTGCAAATGCACAGAATCCCGTGGAAAGATGAATGCCTCAGGGACAAGTGGCTACAAGTGATTTTAAAATCAGGAACGTCACGCGACAGGGTGAAGACTGACAGCCGGGTCTGTGCTCGCCACTTCCCTGACGGTAGAGGTGTTCGATCGGTCCCCAGCATTCTATTACCTGCTGTCACTGGTAAGAAAACTCCCAAATTAAAAATTAATAACTCCGAGACACGCGGGGGATAATTTATCACTACAGTATGTTTGTATAAGTGCAGGCCCACATGTTAACCTTTGACACGCGGTTTGCTTTTGGGGAGCAGGCATTATTTCGTGCATATAAACAAATGGAAACGCCTGCACGAATATTAATGCATCATTCACATTCTACTATACTTTATATGTATATATATATATATATATATACGAATGACACGATCCATCAGTATTAATTACGATTTTATAAAATTTTAAATACAATTTATTTCAGCACAGAGAAATGCCTCTGGTGACCTGCCATCAATGCCGTGCACATCTGGGAGTCAAGCTGTACCATTCCACAAGACTCCAGAGGCGTCTGCAACACCTCATAAGAGGAAACACTCATTCTGCCAAACTTCTCCTCCCAGGAAAGCCAATAAATCTCTGCACAGAAGACTCCTCCCAGGAAAGCCAATAAATCTTCACAGAAGACTCCGGTTAAAATGAGGCCTCATGCCAGTCAGAAGACCCCACAGAAAAGGCATGACAGAGGCGTGCATGTTAACTTTCAAAGTGATACACGGGACAAATGTGTTGGTACTAGTACCCGAACTGCTACGAAAGAAACACAGATTAATATGCCACCTATGGACATTAATCTTTCCATGCACTCAGACGATGATATTCTGAGACTGACTGGCATAAAAGGTTATGCTTTATTCAAAATAATTTTTAATTACCTGAATGCAGGGTGTGATGATGACAATTGTCAGGTAGACAGTCACAAATTAACTCCTGAAAAGGCCTTTACACACATCTCTGCTGAAAATCAATTTTTATTAGTTTTAAATAAACTTCGCACAGCTGACACTGACCAGAATATGGCTGATAAGTTTGGGATATCGGCATCAGGTGTTTCTAAAATATTCCATTATTGGCTCGAACGCATGTACAGAAAGTTCAAAATATTAAAACTCTGTCCATCAATTACACAAATTCAAAAGTATATGACTCATGACATGAAGGAGTTTCACCCCAATGTCGGAGAAATTTATGATGGAACAGAATTTAAATGCCAAAAGCCCAGTGATCCCATGGCACAAAGACAATTATGGTCGAATTACAAACATGACAACACAGTTAAAGTTCAAATTGGTTGCACTGGTACTGGTGAAATTACTTCTGTGTCTGATACATATGGAGGGTGCATCTCTGACAAAGAACTGTTTATTAAGTCGGGTGTACTTGAACATTTGAATGAGGGAGAAGCTGTCATGGTGGATAAGGGTTTCTTGATATTAGATGTCCTACAAGGGTCAGGAGTAGAACTGATCAGACCACCATTTTTAACTTCAAGAGGACAGTTTGAACAGGTAGAAAGGGATGAAGGGAGACAGATTGCTAGGCAGAGGATTGTTGTTGAAAATGTTAATGCCATATTCAAGAAGTATTCCATGTTATCAAAGAGAATTAACATTAAATATCTTCCTGTCATAAATGAGGTAGTGTACTGCTGTTGTTGTCTGTCCAACTTTGGACCACCATTAAGAAAGTAAAAGTTTGGCAATCATCTATATAAACTTTGTCGAATGCCTCTGTACAATAACAGAGCAACTTTGAAATACATTGCGCTGTTAAGTGATGTTTCTGTCAAACACGGATTACCCATGTATAGGCATTGTTAAAAATAAAACGAAATTTTCTGACAAAAATGTGTTGTTTTATTTGCCAAAAGTACACAGTCCAGAGGGATGATTTTTTTTTCATTTTCATGAAAGTGATGGGGTGCTGGTAATTTAGAAACGTAATGTTTCTGTGTCTAAGAGTGATTTGATCACTTCAGGAGTTCGGGAACAATTTTTTCCTTGAAGAATTGTTCCATTTTTGTAATGTTACGGGCTCTCCACTCAGGGTCTACAGAAATGCGTTCCATGTGAACATCACCACCTTGGACATGCAATATGACAAAGTCTGCAAAAGAAGCAAACTCTTGGCAGCAGTACAGCTGCAGCTGTACCTGGTGGTAATATGCGTGTGTTTTCTTCAAAGCATAACATTCATTCTGACCGGGTATTTTTTTAACGGGGTATGTTGAACTTTTTGCGGCTTCTTGGATGCTAACATTTGACCACTTTGGCAAACATTTAACCTCGAGTAGGCCTTTACGACCGTCGGTCTCTGTGACAATGCCATCAGGTGTTGCAGCCAAAAAGCCCTTGTTGATAGATATATACAAACCACACTTATGGACAGTTACATTTTCTCCCTTTGCCCACCTTTCAGTACAATACCGATCAATTGCATTTTGTTCGTTGTCGAGGCCAAACTGGGTTGCTGCTGAGGAAAACACTTTAGGCTTGATAATATCTTTCACTACATTTGCATCAGTGCTCCGTCCCTCCCTAAAGGAGATTACCCTCGCACACTTCGATGCCGAGATCCGTTTTTCCTTGACAACTCGCCACAAGAAGCATGACGATTGATCTCTGGTGGCTTCCTCTATTCTTGTGCGTGTTTCACTGTCTACGTTGAATGCTCCCATAATTCCATCCACCTTTTGTGCAGAAGACATTTCTGCATTTTTTCGCACTCCCTCTATGTTACTGTCTAGTTCCTCTGGTATGGTACTCAGAGGTTTCTGTACCGATGTCGAGGCAACTGGATTGTCCTTATCCAGTATTTGGAGAAAGCGTACATCTTGGGCATTCTCCTCTTTGAATTGTTCTAGATCACTGATGAGTTTTTTTGCACTTGTAATGTCACTCTGGCATATCTTATCTAGGTCATAGGTCGATGGATGCTTCCCCTTACTGGTCTAGTTTGTTTTCCGTACTTCTGTTTTTCAAACATCATGTCGTACGTTGGCACAGGCTGAATCTTCTTTGCTCTTGGTTTGTTCCACTGTTGCAGCTGTTCCGTGGAAGCAGCATTAAGTTCCTGTCTCGAAAATGTTCTTACAAATTCTTCAAGACAGTAAACTAATGCAGCGACATGTTTACAAGATGCAACCCCTCGTCCTGCTGCACATTCACAATTAGCGTGCTGAATTTCTGATCCTTCCTTAACTATGACTTGCACCTTATATATTCTGTCAGTCCTCATGCTTGGCAGGACATTTGCTCGGACAAGTGTCTTTCGGGCAGTATCATCATTTAAAAGTTCAACATTCTGAAAAACATAAATAAAAGATTATTACTATTGAAATGATTTAATGTTTTAAAATTAATGTATATGTGAAAATATATTTGTTATTAATAATTATTACAAATTTATGTCCCTGTCACCACCACCACTATCACCACCACCACCACCATGGTATGCATGGATATACCTCAACCATATAAAACAAAAATTTCATAGAATACCTTCAACTCATTGCCCAGTATGTCTTCGTACAAAATGAAGTCACCAGTTTAGCTAAAATAAAGAAGAATATTTTGAGTTTTCATAGCCACTCGTGTACATAGCACGTAAATGCAAAAAACTACATTGTTATGATTAATTTTTATTTTGTTATCAGTATTTTATATTTATTTAAATAGATGATAATGATAAAAGCAACTGCTTAAAACAAATTATGCAATTTACTTGGTAATACCTGTACATATCCTCGGACAAACATTTGGAAAGAGGACTCTCTGATGCTGCGGAAATCCCCTTTTGTTTCAATGAAATACTGGCATATGGAGCCAATGTTGAATCCATGTAGCCTAGCTGGAAATAACCCGGACAAAAGGGTTTCTTTCAAGCAAATCCAGGCCATCGTTGCATCTATAAAATATAAAAAGGAGTATTGTATTTTGTTCATACTTTTTTAATTACCTTGGCTACACTGTATTCAGTTGACTGCACGTCAGCAGAAAATAAAATTAATTTCAAACATTTAGGTACATTTTGATGTAATTATTTATTATATTTTAGTCAGTTTTTTTAAGCTAATTACATCTGTCCGTAAGAATCATGGTGTTAGTACAGAAACATATTTATGCCCATATCAGATGGCATTGAATCATATATGTAGTGATATTATAACACGACTTGCCACAAGTACAGTACAATGAAATACGGTGTGGTCCCCTCCAGCAACATTCCATTAAATACGTCACCAAGTGCACCGTCGGCTTCGAGTGGCTTCCAAATGGGATTTTGACACTGTAAATGTTATTGTCATCACACATAAACTTACTCGGATACGGGGATGTATATAATGAATGTGACTACCAGAGGGTTTTGCGAAACTCACGTGCTATTGTAGTGAAATCTTTTGTTTACGTCAATCGGTAACGGTTAATATAAAGTGCTGTATCAGCGAGACCGCTGATTGGCTGTCTAATGGTGCCACGGGCTGTCAACCGAGGTCAAAGTTTCCCGAAGTTTTCCGAGAGATTCTGGTGCCCGATGAGCAAGCCTATTCGTGCAGGGTTTTTCACCGGCGTTTGCTATGTCGACAGCCCGTTTCACAATGTATCGTTCTCCGGTAACCAAACACTCACTGCGTGTCGATGCCGTGCACCGTCGCGGAGTCTGCGGTAATTCTAGTCGCCCCAGTCATCCCCCGGTCAAATGCGGTCAAGTTTCCTGGAGACACGCGACGTAAATAGATAGGTTTATTTCGGAATTGTATAATACAGAAAATAAATGAAACACAAAGCGTATACAAACTTTACAATTCCTGGTTGGCAGCAGAGCCAAGGCTGTTACCAGTAGATATACAATCAAATCTTCGAGGCTATATTTGGCGGAGATAGATCGTAGAAATTGGTGGTGCAGAAAAGTTGATGAACAAGTGGAATTACTGATTGATAAGTATTATTCTTGCCTTAATATCATTCATAAAGTTGCAATAAACATATATTGAGTAGCAGTTGTGCTTAAAGTTAGTTAGTTAAAGTATTTTAGAACACCTTAGTATAGTGAGTGATAATAGGGTAACTCACTTAGGCTTAGCCTTCGATAAGTTGTAAACAAGATTTAACAAACCTGATTATGTGGTAGAATATATAGGAGATAAAGTAACAACCATCAAACTACTTACATAAGATAATATCTGTGTAAGCCAGTACTTGCTAGATATTTTGATTAGGTAGCATTGTTGTTAAAATTAAGCAAGGGCGATAGTCGGGCGGCGTAACCTAAATAAATAAAGCAGCCTAACGTAACGTAATTGATTGTATTTAAATTAGGTCACTACCGGTAATGTTAGCGTTCGTGTCAGGATAAATAGTCGGCTGTGTAATTGAAATTTGTAACCTAAAGTGTGCTGTAGTACACAGGAAACAGTCTTTATAAAGACTAAGTTAGTTAAGTTATTAAATAAATTCTGATCGGGATATGGCGCCTTGCAAGCGGCAAGTCAAGGCAAAGCGACACTTGGTGTGCGATCACTGCCACAGCTGGGTAGATTTTGCATTGTCCGGCTGTGGGAAGTCATGGGCAGAAACCATGGAGGAAGGATTCACCTTTCAGTGCATTGGGTGTTGGAAGGTGGAGTGTCTGCAGAAGGAGATAGTTAAGTTGACAGATATTGTGAAGGGAATGGAGATGGGAATTAGCAAGGAGGCAGGTCGAATGGAGAGATACGACAGGGAGAGAGGTGAGAATACTGCAAGACTGAAGGAGAATAGCAGTGGCAAGAAAACTGAGGAAAGGAGATTGAGAGGAGGGAAGGCGATTGGAGGGGAAGAAATTGGAAAATCGACAACAGAAAACGTGACAAGCGTGAAGGTGACAGGAAAAAAAGTGACCGTAGAGAAGGAGGGAGGGAAGATGGGACGGGAGAGGAGAGAGGAAAAGAAGAAGGGACGAAAGGAAGTGAGAGCAAATGTGATAGAAGAGAAGTCGATAAAAGGGACGCTGACAGGAGGAAAGGTGACAAGAGAAAAAGCGACATGAAAGAATGGATCGGAAAAGAATGTGACAGGAGAGAAGACGACAGGGGGGAAAGACAACAACCAGACAGATGCAAACCGAAGAAGGAGCTATTCTAAGGCAGTGATTGAGGGGGCAATGAGGAAAGAGAGGGTGTTTATGGGCGACTCCATTATGAGAAAGACGGACAAGACACTGAGCGAGGGGAAGGACGTCGTTGTTTGTTTACCGGGGGCTAGCATTGAACATGTAACTGACAGGGTAGAGAAGGTATTGGGACATGGCAAGGGGGGGGGTCTATACTGGTATATGTAGGAACAAATAATGCAGACCGGGAGGGGACAACTGCGATAGTACAGAAGTATAGACAGTTAGTGAGGAAGCTAAAGAAGACGAGAGTTGAACAGGTTATTCTGTCAGGAATTTTGCCAGTAATGGGAGGAAGGGGGGCAACGTATAGAAACTGCAAGAGGATGGCGATCAACGCACTAGTTGAGCAGATGTGTGAAGAAGAGGGGGTGGGATTCACAGATTTATGGGGATACTTTGTTGGGAGGGAAGATATGTACATGAGAGATGGCCTCCATCTTAGTGGAAAGGGGGCAGCAGTTTTCTCAGAGAACCTGCTGCAATCTGTTGACAATGGGACAGGTTGCATCTATTTAAACTAGATTCGCAGGGGGGACTCACAGAAAAGCCTGAAAATGGAGGCATAGATAAAGACAGCACAAATGAATCAGCAAATAACAGTCTGGAAAACTCTTCTGAAGCTGGATATAAATGTGTTTGTTTAAATGCAAGGAGTATAGTAAACAAAAGAAATGAACTAAACATTATGGTAGAAGATATTGACCCTCATATAATAGGTATAACCGAATCCTGGACCACCACCGATATATCAGATGCTGAATTGGGACTGACAGGATATGTAATGTTTAGAAAAGATAGAATAGGAAGAAAGGGAGGTGGAGTTATTTTATATATTAAAGAATCTATTCAGGCTTATGAAATAAAATTAGAAAGAGAAGCAGATTGCGAAGAAGCTGTTTGGTGTAACATAGTTACAGGAAACTCAACGTTAACAGTTGGGTTAGTTTATCGAAGTCCAAACATAAGCATAGAAGAGAATGAAAAAATACAAAACGCTATAAGGGAAGTAAGCAAACGGGACTGTATTATTATGGGGGATTTTAACCACGGGCATATACAATGGAAATCTCTACAGAGTATGGGGAGTGAGGACCACAAGTTTTTAGTTTTAGTTCAAGATACATTCCTTTCTCAACATGTGCTAGAACCAACCAGGGGTGAGAATGTGTTAGACATAGTTTTGTCCTCACAGAATGAATTAGTTGACAATGTCAAGATATGTGAGCCACTGGGGAGTAGCGATCACAACCAGATACACTTTACCATCAAAGTAAAATCAGAAAGGAATAGTAAAAAGCAGTATAGGAGAAATTTCCACAAAGGAAGGTATAAGGACATGAGGAAATATTTAGCAAAGATAGACTGGAATAACACACTAAAAAATAAGACGGCAACAGAATGCTGGAATATATTAAAGAGTGAAATTAAGTGCATAGTCGATAAATTTGTACCCTTCAAAAAACAAGGAAAACGGTCCAAAAAGAAACACTTATCGAAAGAAGCCATTAGAAAAATTAAGTATAAACAAAAGATGTGGAAGTCATATAGATGTACTGGAAATGATGAAGACTACAACAGTTATAAAGAAGCACTTAACCAAGCTACAGCTGAAATTAGAAATTCAAAGAGAAGCTATGAACAACAATTAGCTAGTAATATAAAACATGACAGCAAGAGTTTTTATGCGTATGTTCGAAGCAAACAGAAAGTTCAAGATATGGTCGGTCCTCTAGAAGATAGTGCTGGAAATATAACATCAGAGGGATTCTTAATGGCAGAAGACCTGAATGAGTACTTTAGTTCAGTGTTTACCAGGGAAGATATTAGTTCACTGCCAGTACCAGAGGCTAAGTTCAAGGGGGCAGATTCAGACTATTTAGGACAATTAATTGTAACCCCGGAAATGGTAGCTAAGAAAATAAGGGCTATGAAGGATAATAAATCACCTGGAGTGGATGGTATTCCACCCAAACTACTACTGTAAATTGTAGAACAAATTAGCATACCGCTTGCAATAGTTTTCAACTTGTCATTAGAAGAGGGAGTGGTTCCTTTAGAATGGAAAGAAGCAAACATTATACCGTTATTCAAAAAAGGTTCGAGAAACAAGTCAGAGAACTATAGACCAGTGAGTTTAACATCAGTGATTTGTAAATTGTTAGAAAGACTAATTAAAGATCACATGGTGGATTTTCTTGTTAAACAAAACTTGATAAACCCATCTCAACATGGTTTTTTAAAGCGAGGTCATGCTTAACAAATATGTTATGTTTTTTGGAAGACATCACTAAGTGGGTAGATGAGGGATCACCAGTAGATATCGTCTACTTAGATTTTCAAAAAGCTTTCGACAAAGTACCACATCAAAGATTACTGCTTAAACTAAAGGCCCATGGCATAGGAAATGGTATAATAAACTGGATAGAACAATGGCTGATTGACAGAAGACAACGTGTAGTAGTTGATGGGGTGGCTTCAAACTGGAAATCGGTATTGAGTGGGGTACCACAGGGATCAGTATTAGGACCTATATTATTCTTAATATATATCAACGATTTGGATGATGAAATAACAAGCAAGGTGTTGAAATTTGCGGATGATACAAAAGTGTTTAGAAGGATTAAAAGTGATGGAGATAGACAGCATTTACAAGATGATCTTGACAGGTTGATCAAATGGTCTGAAAAGTGGCAAATGCTGTTCAATTTTGGGAAATGTAAATGCCTCCACACAGGACATGGGAACGAAGAGGTAGAATATACAATGGGGGGTACTGTACTAAGTACTACTGAAAAAGAAAAGGACTTAGGGTTAACCATTAGTGCTGATATGAAGGTTTCAGAGCAGTGCGGAATTGCAGCTTCAAAGGGAAATCAAATCCTTGGATTAATTAGGCGAAACATAACGTAAAAGGAAAAAGAGCTAATAATACCGCTGTACAAAACAATAGTTAGGCCTCATTTAGAATATTGTATTCAAGCGTGGAGGCCGTATCGCAGGAAGGACATAGATATGCTAGAAAGAGTGCAGAGGAGAGCAACTAAAATGATACCAAAACTGAGGGATCTTAGTTACGAAATACGCCTAAAAAATGCGGTTTAACAACACTAGAGACCAGGAGGTTGAGAGGAGATCAGATAGAAGTGTTTAAAATATTGAAGGGTTATGAAAATATTGATAGAAATATTTTTTTCTCAGTTAAGAAAGATAGAAGGACTAGAGGGCATGAACTTACATTAGCAAAGGAGCAGTGTAGATTATATATAAGAAAGTTCTCATTCTCACAAAGGACTGTAAATGAATGGAACAGATTATCTGCTGATTGTGTGGGTGCTAGTAGCGTGAATATGTTTAAAAATAAAATCTACACATACCTCAGACGGGCTGGATACACATAGATAAAAGGGTCGGACTCTCAATAAGCCAAAGGGCTTCCTTGTCCACCTGCCACCTACAGTTAATTCTCTGGGTGGCAATCTTGTTAAATCTTGTTAAAATGTTATAACAGGAAACAATATAACTTGAATCACTGGTCGCTGCAAACGTATAATCGGGTGATCACCGAGCGATGCCTTGTTGCGAATTTCCAAAGTCATCTTTCGGCGAATGGTCCTCTGGTTTCCGTCGTCTTTCATGCCCGACAGTGCCTGGAGTTAACTTACACATTATATTCCGTAGTTTCGGTCTCTAAAACAACTTTTTACATTATTTTAGAGGTACTTCTAGACACCATATCATATATCGTGACTCGACTATGGAATGGCAGTGTAGTAACTCTGTACGTTTATTGACAGCTTGCCGCTAATCGCGTGCATGCGCAGTTAGTGCAAGCCTGAACATTACAGTGATTAAACGACTGAGCACTAACATAACGTTTACTTTCGGTTGAACAGTTTTGTGGCACTTGGGCTGAGTAGCACCTGTTTCATGCCAACAAATCCAGCATTTATATATATATTATGGCAGGATAAACTACTATCGAAATTATGGTTGTTAAGATCGAAACATGACAATGCTGTGCCATGTCGTTAGTTGTAGGCCTATGTTGTCTTAGGTGATTCAATTTTAGAGTATCTTAATACTATGCACTGGCGCGGGAACGAAATTAATACTGGGTGCGTGGAGCTTCAGCACCACTCCGCTCCGCTGTCGGATCATGGCATCGGAAGACGGGGAGGGGGTGCTGTTGAAATATTTTCGCCGCCGCACCGTCGTAATTTCAGCTTCTCCGCTGGCATAGCTCTCGACTGATGACATCAGAAGAGGGGGGTGGGTCAGGTTGGTGGTGCTGTTGAATATTTTATATGGCGACGTTCAAAATTGTCGAAGCTCACCACAAACCTCCAACTGCACCCCTTGAGGCTCGCCAAAAACCCACATTTAGGCTCAAATTGACTCGGGTTGGGGCATTCCAGGTAGGGCAGCTGCTTCTTTCCCCTCTTTCCGCGCCTACGATAATATACGCCATAACATTGTAGGCCGATAATGTGCATTGCGCACGATGTTGCCAAAATGTAGCTATGTTAATTCATAAATGGTAATGTAAATTAACCGCCTTTTCTTGTTCATAATGCATAACTACGATTAACATTCATTGGTTCAATATCTGATTCGTAGCTAAATGAGTCATTATTGGTTGCTAAGTTAACGCGTTAACTTCTTCGCATTTTCAATGGTTGCTAAGTTAAAGCGTTAACTTCTTATTCAACGCGTTGAGTGTACCGCGTTTATGACCCTATTGGCCAGCCATAATACGCGTGTTGCGTCGTTGATGTGGTACGTGTATGGCAGGCCGATATTGCCATAAACGCGACACTAAGTAACTCATAAATGAGCCCTAGTGAACATTGGTTGGAAGCGCGAAATACACATTCAAAGAGGTGAGCTTAAAATATTGTTTTTCACACTTTTTTTAATGTTAGCACTATTTTCAAAATATCATATTTCCGTTTGTACGCGTTGAAAACAAAGGAAACTGCGGTTTGTATAAACGAAATGTATATGCTCTGATGTGCGTGTATTATATTTTAAAAGCAAGGAGAGCTTGTACTCAAATTGATAATCAACCCGAGGCCGTGAAATGCGTCCAAACGGGCCCCTAAGTTGTCCGCTATGCTAACAGGGGTTTGCTGGATCGTTGGTACAATAGCACACGTCTATTTGTAATGTATTATGATATTATATTATCTTACATATATAGGGTAATTACATATTACTGATTCCAAGACTGTTAAGCGGGGGTGGGTGTGTGGATAAGCTCTCACTACCTATTAAATGCCCCAACGGTGTGCGTCTCGTAAAGCCTCTGACAGCCGAGTCCAGCCCCTGGCTTCCACTTGGCGGAATTGTTCTTTACCGACAGGAGAAGGGGCAAATGCGGATATCTGGCGCCTTAAAACCAGACGCTTCGGGCAGATGGGGCTTGTTAACATAGACTGGTAGCATGTCTAGGAGAAGGTAAACTTTTATTCCAAACCTCCGCTGCCTTGCGACTACACCCACACATGGGAAAGGCTGAGGGAGAAAACCCTGACAGCAAATCCGGAGTCGGAGTCCCGAAGGAAGTTCGATGTTGTTTTGAACGTCCTTCTGGCAGCTCCTGCGACGGCACCGGTGCCAAACTGTATCAGCTCTGGCTGTTCCTTTGGATCCACCAGTGACGTGGAGAGGGGGGACTTACTGCATGGACAACAACTGGCCCTCCATATCAACTTGCCCGGGCTTGTGAAGCTGGAGTGTCCTCTCCAGGACACTCCAGCTTCACCTCATGGTGTAGATAAAACACGGGAAGCAGCAGTTTACAGGTATAAGCCTCCTGTTCGATTGGTGTAGAGTGTGGCGCCAGGGGTTGTTTCCGAAGGTGGGAGAGATGTACATGTCTCACTCGATAGCCACCGCCCGCCTCAAGTTGGGCAGCCCCCAGCCAGCAAGGTGTTGTCTCGCCACAGTTCACCTGCCTCGCTGGGCGCGTGGGGCTTAGGGTTAGGCATAGGGCATAGGCCCTACTCAGAGCAAGACAGCTCCCTTGAGGTCGTCCACAGGCGAGCTCATCCATGACAGAAAAAAGCTAATGGAGAGGAGGGTACAGTACTACTCAGAACTATTCTCCAGAGAGAATGCTGTCACCAGCTAAGCCATGGATGGCATAGAATGTCTACCCATTCTAACAGAGCAGGACGAGGAACCAACCATCGACGTTCTCAGCAAGGCTATTGACAACCTCTCCAGTGGAAAAGCACCTGGAGACGATGGAATTCCACCAGAAATCATCAAGTGCGGCAAGAGCACTCTACTCAAACCCCTACACGTACTTCTTTGTCAGTGTTGGAGTGAAGGGGCCATGCCGCAAGACATGAGGAATGCTAACATCGTTACGCTATACAAGAACAAAGGAGACTGGAGTGATTATAACAATTACGGAGGCATCTCACTCCTGAGCGTAGTTGGCAAGTTGTTTGCTCGTGTCATCCAAAACAGACTACACATACTCGCTGACAGAGTCTACCCCGAATCTCAGTGTGGCTTCAGAGCAAATAGATCAACTAGTGACATGATCTTTTCGCTTCGACAGTTACAGGAGAAATGCAGGGAACAGAAGAAGCCGCTGTATATTGCCTTCATCGATCTTTTCTAAAGCTTTCGACCTTGTGAGCAAGGATGGTTTGTTCAAGATCCTACCGAAGATGTGATGCAAAGCTCTCCAGCGTAATCAGGTCATTCCACGATGATATGAGAGGTACAATCCTGTATGACGGTTCTACTTCCGAGACTGTTAACGTTACCAGTGGCGTCAAACAGGGATGCGTCCTCGCCCCAACCGTCTTTGGGATATTCTTTCCCCTTATGTTGAAGCACGCCTTTGGATCTTCGACACAGGGAGTGTACATGCACACGAGATCTGACTGAAAACTATTCAACTTGTCTCGCCTAAAAGCGAAGACCAAGGTGCGCCTGGCCCTCGTCAGAGACTTTCTGTTTGCGGATGATGCAGCAGTCATCACGCTTACGTAGGACGAGCTACAAAACCTCATGAACCGCTTTGCAAAGGCAGGCATGGATGTCGGACTGACAATCAGCTTGAGAAAGACTAACATCATGGGGCAGGATGTGATCACTCCCCCAGCCATCACCATAAACAATTATCTCTTCATCTACCTCGGGTCCACCGTTGCTGACAACCTCTCCTTAAAAGCAGAAATCAGCAGAAGGATTGGGCGAGCGGCTTCAACACTTGCCCGGCTTACAAAGAGAGTGTGGAATAACAAAATGCTGACAGAGCACACAAAGGTGACAGTGTACAACGCCTGTGTGCTGAGTACACTTCTGTACGGTAGTGAATCCTGGACGCTGTACTCCACTCAGGAGAATCGACTGAACTCATTTCACTTGCGCTGCCTCGGGATCTCCTGGAAGGAACGAGTCCCCTATACAAAGGTCGTCTCACGTGCCAAGTCTGTGAGCCTGGTGACCATGCTCAGGCAACGCCGCCTCCGCTGGCTCGGCCATGTGCATCGGATGGAAGATGGGAGACTTCCAAAAGATATCCTCTACGGAGATCTGGCCTCTGGAAAGAGAGCTGCAGGACGTCCCCATCTGCGCTTCAAGGACGTATGTTAGCGAGACTTGAAGACACTAGACATAGATTTTGAAAACTGGGAGTATCTTGTTGGAGACCAATCCACATGGAGGCAGAAACTACACAGGGGTCTCAAAAGAGGAGAGGATACTCTCCGCAGGCTAGCAGAAGAAAAACGCAACCGCGGAAGACACCCAGGCTGAGAACAGAGCCGAGAGCACCTTCAAGTACAGCATATGCAATAAAGACTGCCTCTCAAGAATTGGCCTCTACAGCCACAACAGACGCTGCCCAGCCAATAACTGATCTTCGACACCAGGGCACAGATCCATAGTCTTACGAGACTGCAGGATGCCTACTATTACGTATTATATAGTTATAGAATAGTATGAATAATAATACAATTCATAAACAAAACAAAAATATGAATAATTTACTTTGTATATTATATAAATATGAGCTTTATGGATACGTCTTATATTATCAAGTAGTGTAATGTATAAGTATATTGTAAAGTTGCGTGTACAGTTGTATCACTAAACCATGATAATAAACCTCGTAGAGAGTGTATCACCTATAGTGAAAGGAGTTCAATCAACAAAGCGAAAGTAGTGTAACAGAGAAAATACATGTCTCACCACGCTCGGTCCATACAAACGTCAACTTCGTTTGAGAACAAGATCTAACAAAAAACAACTACGAGTGGAACTACACGGGGAAGGAAGGGATCGTTCGACGTGACACTGCGATGTCTCGTAGCTTCGAAAACAAGCGCGACAACTGGGTGCAAAAACAATAATGCACCAATGTTGTTCGGACAATAAGGACGGGGAAGCCTGGATGAAATGTGACCAGTGCGCGGCGTGGGCACACCAAGACTTGCCAGGATCCGTGTGTGCACAATGACTTTTGCGAAATGTGTGATGACGGCTAAACAATATACAAGTGGATGTGCAGGGGCCCCGTTTTGGACGCACCTTTTTAGCGAGTAAAAAATCGGGTGGTGTTCTGAAACACCCCGTAGATACAATGATGTTATTAGGAATATGCTGAATTTTAGCACATACGTAGTCAAATAAGTGGAGAAGATGATCACATAGAAATTAAATGTTTTAGAATAAAAAATATCAACTTTATGAGAAAACTCGATTAATTATTACTGACTCCTATATATGGGAAGTGATCGCATATCCAAAGGGGCATGGGTTCAGTTGGTGTATTATTATATAGGCAACTATGCACGTACTGCAGGAAAACGACATTGTAGCATTTGGAACATTACAAATAATTATGTATATCCATGAATTACAACAGACTGTGACTCCCCTTCTCCGTAACAAATGGCTTTGTTTACCAACACAAGCCGTCAAACGAGCTATTCAAGAAGAATCGGTAACACACCTGGGCAAACGATTCACGTGTCGTGCGCAGATGCAACGGCGTTTGGCATCAAAGAGAACCACCTTCAACGTTCTTGCCAGTATTAATTCGTGGATAATGCATGGATTTAATTCCGTCAAGCATTAATTAATGGTACTTAGCCAATTTCACAAAGCCAAACATTTGAAAAATGGCATGGCTATTACGCAATTGCAAACCCAAAGGATATGGATGGTTGTCTCCGAATTTCAAAGACGTTATTGGGTACGTCGCGCTAACGAATTTATGCATGTTGTATATCCGAGTTCATGACGCGATGTAAATATTGTTTAACATATTATCAATAAAAATACATAAGAAAATATAACATTACACTACAGATATACAAACATACTTAATTATAGAACAAAACGGTAGTGTGTGTGTGTGTGTGTGTGTGTGTGTGTGTGTGTGTGTGTGTGTGTGTGTGTGTGTGTGTGTGTGAGTATGTGTGTGTTAACTTGTTAATGGTACTTTCAAATGTCTCCGAGACAGAGAATTATGGAAAGCTGCGTTAACAGGATCATTCGGGTAAATTTGGCCTCGATACTGAGCATTTTGAAAAGCTTCTTAAATGTAACAAGGATTCTGTTTAGTGATGGATTTCCCCGATGAGCTCTTTACCGTAGTGAAACAGTCCCTGGTGTCATGGACAGTTGTTCTCTCTGTTGCAGCTGGCGCCAGGGGCTTTGACACGCCAGGAACAACAACACAAGCAAGACGCACAGACCGAGAGGATCCTGAAGCTGATGAGGAGGCAGCTCTCTATCCCACTGATGGGTGAGACACAGGCCCTTAGCCAGAAATAATTTTTGTTAGTCTTGAATTAATCAAAAGTATGGGGAGGAGAGTAATCATTCCAGCAGTGTTCAGATAACAGATACTACGAGAACTGCATGTGATACAGCCGGACATGGTCAGAATAAAGTCGATCACTAGAAGCTTCGTCTGGTGGCCTGGCCTTGATGCTGATATCGAGGACTGTGTCCCAAACAGCCAGGCAGCGAGCACGCCGAAGGGATAGCACCACTTGTTCCATGGCCGTGGGCTACCCCAGTAAATAAGGAACCAGTTTTGAACCAATTTGACACGTGTCATACTGGTTCATAACTGGTACGGCTCCACCAGTACTTGCATTCACGTGTATTCATGTGAATACACGTGTTCTGCCTATTTTCACGAGTTTTGAACCAGTTCGACACGTGTCGTACTGGTTCAGAACTGGTACGGCTCCACCAGTACGTGTCTTCACGTGGAATCACGGGTTCATTCACATATGGAACTGGGGAAACTGGTACGGTTCCAGGGGAACGAGTAATCACGTGAATTCACGGGTTCAGTCACGTGTGAAACTGGGGAAACTGGTACGGTTCCACGGGAACGAGCAATCACGTGAATTCACGGGTTCACTCACGTGTGAAACTGGGGAAACTGGTACGGTTCCACGGGAACGAGCAATCACGTGAATTCACGGGTTCATTCACGTGTGAAACTGGGGAAACGGGTACGGTTCCACGGGAACGAGCAATCACGTGAATTCACGGGTTCACTCACGTGTGAAACTGGGGAAACTGGTACGGTTCCACGGGAACGAGCAATCACGTGAATTCACGGGTTCATTCACGTGTGAAACTGGGGAAACAGGTACGGTTCCACGGGAACGAGCAATCACGTGAATTCACGGGTTCACTCACGTGTGAAACTGGGGAAACTGGTACGGTTCCACGGGAACGAGCAATCACGTGAATTCACGGGTTCATTCACGTGTGAAACTGGGGAAACTGGTACGGTTCCAGGGGAACGAGTAATCACGTGAATTCACGGGTTTATTCACGTGTGAAACTAGGGAAACTGGTACGGTTCCAGGGGAACTAGTAATCACGTGAATTAACGTGTTCATTCACGTGTGGAACTGGGGAAACTGGTACGGTTCTGGGGGAACGAGTAATAACGTGAATTAACGTGTTCAATCACGTGTGGAACGGGGAAAACTGGTACGGTTGTAGTGGAACGAGTAATCACGTGAATTCACGTGTTCATCCACGTGTGAAACTGGGGAAACTGGTACGGTTCTGGGGGAACGAGTATAACGTGAATTCACGGGTTCATTCACGTGTGAAACTGTGGACACTGGTACGGTTCTGGGGGAACGAGTAATACAGTGAATTATCGTGTTCAATCACGTGTGGAACGGGGGAAACTGGTACGGTTGTAGTGGAACGAGTAATCACGTGAATTCACGTGTTCATCCACGTGTGAAACTGGGGGAACTGGTACGGTTCTAGCGGAACGAGTATTCACGTTAATTACGTGTTCTTCACGTGTGGAACTGGGGAAACTGGTACGGTTTAGAAGAACGAGTATTCACTTGAATTAACGGGTTCATTCACGTGTGAAACTGTGGAAACTGGTACGGTTCTAGGGGAACGAGTAATTCACGTGAATTTAACGTGTTCATTCACGTGTGAAACTGGGGAAACTGGTACGGTTCTAGCGGAACGAGTATTCACGTTAATTCACGTGTTTCTTCACGTGTGGAACTGGGGAACTGGTACGGTCATAGTGGAAGGGTATTCACATGAATTCAAGTGTTCATTCACGTGTGAAACTGGGGACACTGGTACGGTTCTAGCGGAACGAGTATTCACGAGAATTCAGGGGTTCATTAACGAGTTGATTTGTTACGATATACATACATTCCAAGCGGTTATGTGCGTTGAACACACAGACCATATTCTCATAAACCAAGATTAATATCCAAGAAACCTAGATATATCTTTTTGACAATAAACCTACAATAATTTAAAACGTTTTTGAAAAAACCTAAAATCATAATGTAATATATATCATATTGTGTGTAACCATTTAAGTAACTATATAAAATGTACCGACATTTATCACAGTGTGTTGATAACTAATAATATACCTTGAACATACACATACATACTTAGTAAATATGCAAAAAAATAAAATGAAATCGTTTCAAATGCTTTATTAATATAGATACCTAATTGATCAAATAATATATTTTAATTGGGGTACTGCCAATTACTGTGACCATAATTATATTCGCAAGCATTAATTTACCCACTAAGAACGCGCGCAATACCGTCTTTATGATTAAATCATGGACAATCTAATTACATGACTGCCTCCACTGCACTTCTCACGTTCGAGTAACGCGTTCCATAGCTCTGGTTGAGAGGAGCACGGGCACTCTGGCACTTTTACAACAGTTACTGTTTGCATCGACGTGTGTCGTTTACAAGTATTTTCCGTTCTGGGCTTATCCAGCACATGAGTGACAGCCCCATTCATTACTATAGCATGTGATAGTTTAGGATAATTAGTTAATTGATTTAATTTCCATTTGTGCATGGCATATAGTGTCGGCTGCAGAAATTACGCTCAGCGACCCATAATGCGTTCCTGGCGACTGTGGCACGCAGTAATCTAGCAGTGTCCAACTTGTAAATGCACACGTTAAAATTAATTGATGTGGATAAAGCACAACGTTTTTCGTTAAACAATAACTTAATTGAGAATAGCCATGATATAATATTATGAATGATTTTGGATATTACAACAATGTTAGAGAAAAACCTCAAGTGCAAAAATATTTGCATCAAAAGTAATAGGACAGGGTTCTGCAAACTTAGTTTAGATGTGGGCCAAATTTTGTTGCAAAACAACCGTCATACGATATCGAAGGTGTTCATGATGTTCTAATTTTAGTTGTTTCCAGCGCTCCACAACGTTCTGTTAACAAACTAGTCTGTATATGGATGAGTTTTTCTAATATTGTACCAATTGCCAAAAAAGTTAAAATCAATCTTCTTTTGCGTTATATTTCATGGTGTCCCGTTCTTTACATTCTGTCCGACACTCAACATTTTGAATAAACAACGAATATTTGCGAGTGTGTTGTGGTGTTTATGTAACGATGATGCGTATTTTCAAATAGTTGATAAATATTACTCTCCCGATTGTCAACTACCCGTCATGTGACAGGCATTTTTGTTAGTATTAACAACAATAATAACAATTATTATTATATTTGTATAGCGTCATGTCTCCAGATATAATAATCTATTCAAATGCGCTAAAAATAAAACGCTGTTAGAACTTAACAACACAATAATTATTTTACATAAAAATATAATAATTTGTTGTTATAATATAACTCGAATACGAAATTTAACGCTATATAACCGTGTTATTCCTTTCATCCTACAGAATAGTCAACAACAATATTTGGCATATATCAGATATATGCATGCATATTAAAATGACTAATGTTTTAATTTAGTGCATGTTAAAGCAGCGTTACAACATTTGTTCATATTCAATATATTTATTCTATAATTTGGTGCATTTTTCACTGTATGTCTCATACGAATGCTGGTAGTAATTGATAGCCATGGC
The DNA here is from genome assembly GCA_020002185.1 of Paraescarpia echinospica. Classification (NCBI taxonomy): domain Eukaryota; kingdom Metazoa; phylum Annelida; class Polychaeta; order Sabellida; family Siboglinidae; genus Paraescarpia; species Paraescarpia echinospica. The sequence continues at coordinate 34,765,854 of CM034541.1, forward strand.
TACTGAACACGAGCATGGGTTTTGTGAGGTCGTTTTCGTTTGTAAACAAATCTAAACGTAATCGTTAATTCAAACTCTCTAGGTGCAGTCATTTTTTTTAATAGGTTCTGACCGTGGTGTCGTTTTGTCCGAACATGAGTTTCTTAATTTGCATGAGGTGTTCGTTTCTTGGAAGGGATTCATAAAAAAATATTGTAGGTTTAGTCCGAATTCCCCCGATGTATACCTACGCATACAAACACTAATCATGTGCATATTTCTTATTTTAATAATTCAAAGTAATTGATAGCCGTGTAGTTGGTTTAGTAGAAACGTCGGCGTGGGTTGGTAGGAGGAAGTGGTTCATTTTTTGGAGGGGGTTCATAAAAATAGTGTATGTCTACATGCAATAAAAATATGCTTTTTACGAGAAGCATTGCTATACATAGGCCTAGACCTTAGTTAGTGTAGCTGAAACACGGGATTAGGTTCGATCGAACGTTTGGGCGCTTTCTGACAGGGTTGTTAAAAGTGGGGTACATAACTAAAAAAAAACAATATACCATAGGCCTACATATAATAACTGATCGCATATTTCTTACAGTAATCACTAATTGCCAAGTAGTTGGATGTGTTGGAGGAAGAGTGTAGATTCGAAGGAGAATTTGTTTTTGTTATGGGTGGTACATAAAAAGTGGATTCGGATGAACGCCCGATCCTCGCAGACTAGGATGCTTTTGGTATTAAAATGCACACGCCCTTCATAGCACGAACTCATGATCTGATGCCGAGTCTTGCACAGTTTCAGAATAGTTGTATAACGATTTGTGAGCGGGGCTTGTGTACCAGGGACGTTGGCTATTGAGATGAAAGTAGGTCCATCTGGCGATCAATGCTCACACCAAAGGCAAAAGTACATAATAACTTGCCAAGAAAGGAAGACTTTCTGTGTGTGTGTGTGTGTGCGTATGCGCGTGTGTGTGTGCGTGACTACGTGCGTACGTGTGTGTGTGCGTGCGCGTGTACGTGTGCGTGCGTGCGTGCGTGTGTTGTGTGTGTGCGCGTGTGCGTGCGTGTGTGTGTATGTGCGTGCGTGCGTGTGTGTTGACGATGATGATGTACTGTTCCTGCGACATAAATAGTCTGGGGGACATCTTAATGTCGCAATCAGTCCCCGCAAAGGTTCCTCCATCCCGTGCGGTCTTCCTCCATCCCGTGCGGTCTTCCGCCAGCTCTCTCAGAGTCTTGATGTCATTGAGCGACCTCAGCCTGACGCCCGCCACTTTGAGGTCCGAGTGCAGTAGGCCTAGCAGGTTGGTGGTGGGCCTGCCGACTCGGCCTCTGTACCGGCATCACCCGACAACGGCAACGGCGTGTGTGTGTATGAAACTTGATTGAAACATTGACACTATTATATATTGGCGTCACAATAAACACCTTCTTGGTTCATTACGGCTGTCACTCAACGAACCAACCTTCACCAACTTGAACCGCGTAACGGTATTTTACCGTCAACTTGACATATTGCAATGTGAAAACGACACTGGTGTGGAATTTGCTATTTTCACTTGCAGAAACGTTCGGAGTTATACCGGTTGAATTTTGTGTATTGTAAGCATATGCGTGCATTGAGTCGTGTTGAATGCGCATATGTACTTTGCTTGGGAATAATGTCATATCCTTATTCAAACCATTAAAAACACTATACTAATAGAGCATTCTATAAAAGTAAAGAATAATATAGGTCTCAACACCGACCACTGCGGCACTCCACTCAAAACTGGTTTCCGGTTTGAAATCTCCCCCTCTACTATTACTCTCTGTCTTCCGTCTGTCAACCATGTTTGTATCCAACTGATCACACCATCCCCTGTACCATGGGCTTTTAAGTTAAGTAACAATCTTTGATATGACACTTTATCAAATGTTTTCTGAAAATCTAAGTAGACAACATCCACTGGTGACCCATCATCTACCCACTTTGTAATTTCTTCTAAAAACATAAGATATTGATTAGACAATACGTAGCTTTTGGGAACCCATGTTGACATTCATTTATTAATTTGTGTTGTACAAGGAATTCCACTATGTGGTCTATAATAAGTTTTTCTAATAATTTGCATAAAACTGATGTTAAGCTGACTGCTCTGTAATTCTCCGTCTTGCACCTCGATCCCTTTTTAAATAATACAATGGTATTATGTTTGCTTCTTTCCATTCTAGTTGAACGATTCCCCCTTTAAATGACAAGTTCAAGAATATAGCAAGTGGTGAACTGATTTGGTCTACAATTTCCTTAAGCAGTTTTGGTGGTATCCCGTCAACTCAGAAGTGATTTGTTTTCTTTCATCACCTAAATTTTCTTTGATATAATTTCAGGAATAACAAACAACTGCCCTAATTGATTTGATTCATCCCCCTAAAAATTATTAACTGGTAATGACAGTGAACTTATATCTTCTGTGGTAAAAAACTGAGCTGGAATACTCGTTCAGGGCCTCTGTTATTTGAAACCCATCAGCTATTACGTTTCTTTGACTGTTTTCTAGTGGTCCCACCTTATCAAGAACCTTCTGTTTACTCCTTACATAAGCATAGAAACTCTTACTGTCATTGTTTTTATATCATTCGCCCATTTTTTCTCAAACGTTCGTTTGGATTTTAGAATTTCGGTTGTAGTTAGGTTAAGGGCTTCTTTGTAGTTGTTAATTGGACAAATATTTTATTGGTGTGTTGTAAATGTTGCGGATGCATGTAAAAAATGTTAATATTGTCTAAATGGTAATGTTTTGAATACTGTACATATGGGTCAAAAAGACCAAGTTGTAATTGGGACAAAACGCATAGGGTCGGGGGTACTCTAGATGTCGTTGATATAACTATAAAAGTGAGTAAATTAGTTGCAAAGATATATTTGTGCAAACGAGTATATAATAAACATGTTAAGTCAAACGAGTATATAATAAACATCTTAAGTCAAACGCAGCCACCATCGATACATATAAATGAGATATCAAATGAAAGACTGATATTTGATTGTTCTGGGGGAAAGCTTTAATTAGTTTTATCTACATAATGTCAAGGACTACGAAGCTGTAGGTGACCACACATTGCGTACGAGAAGACGTTCGAAGAAAGACATATCATTTCCGTTTATGTGGCAAGATCACAGATGCAACTACTGGTCAATGTGACACATTGTTTACAAAGTAGTCTTATTCCCCTAACTTTTGGAACCAATTTCGTGTTGGTCTGACCTTATGAAGCCGATAAATTTGTTTTAACGGAAGGGGTGGTAACCACAAAAAACGCGAAGACGTAAAAATGTACACACCGTTCGTTCACCTATTTGACTGCATGCACATCGAAACATCAATTGCCATGTTACAAATAATTATTGCAATGTTCATATATTATTGTTTCACTAATACGAAGTGCCTATCAGTAATAATAGTAATAGTTACGACTAACCACCGCAGAACAGTGACGTCAGTGTTGTATGCTACAGCACAACTTTCTGCGATTCATTCTCAAGTCGGTACGAACACAAATATTCAACGTAAGTACAAATGCGCCTATATTTCGTGTACAACTATTTACTATTGTGGAAACGTAGTTTTGTAATATAATATATCAATTTCTTATAAATACATACGTGGCAAGAATGACAGCGTGTTTGTATTTAAACAGCCTATGACAGAATAGTAACTGCATTAATATTTTGTGTTTTATCTCCCTAGGTAGGCACTAGTCTTTAAAACAACTTTGTTGCATAGTTTGCTAGATATTATATATTATCCCACGATAACGGCCTTTTATCTAACGAATGCTGCATAATATGTAACCAATGCGTTATTGTTATTGCAAGCGTGTTTTTTATAGTTTTTCAATGTATGTTGACCAGTAAGATCATGACTTTCACAAAGTGGTCACGAATCGTACAACTTGGTGGTAAAACGACTGATAGTGTTAAACCATTTGACGACAAGTCATGGGGGAATATAGATATAACAACAATATAAGACAGGTTATACAAGACGTTTAAGTATTTTGTCATAAAACTATCCGATCAGTATGATTTAAACTTGAGTTACCACACACAGTCACTCAACAGAAAGGTTAGGAAAATGGTGTTCTTAGTTCTACAAAACCAAACTTATGGATTTCTATGGAGGTCCCCGAAACCAGCTCTATCGGCGTGTTTTCAGACGAATGTGTATTTTGTAAGACTGCATCTAAATCTGCTTGAAAAGACAAGCGAGAATATATGGGTAGCTGTGAGGTGGAACAAGCAAAGCACAGCATCAGGCAAGCAGTAGAGTTATTACATTATGAAGTTATGCTTTCACGAATAGCAGGATTAGCCAGCAAAGCAAAGGAAGTTAAATATAACCATTTACGCAGAAGAGAATACATTAAAAGATCACTAGCAGTAACCAAAACTAACATGTAAAGCAGATACACACTGCAGCACTTGAAGCCCTAACACCGCATAAACACCACATTGATTGAAAACCAAGGGTCTGAACTGCTTACCTCTCTTCACAACCGATATATAGAAAATAGGGCAACGGTTGGATCTACATATCCAGCCCAAATGTTGTGTGAGAACATTTAGAAACAGTATTCTACTCAGTTGAGAAAATTCAACTATACAACAAGCAGGGACTGATCGTATATAACGCAACTCTAAGAGAGGAACGTGTCGTAAGGCGGGCTACCTTCGCTGATATATCGGCAGAAGAGGCAGCATTTCATCGCAGATCATTATCATGTCACTGAAGAGTACAAAGCAAGACACACCACATGCTATGACAGCAGTAGCTTTGACACGCGCACAAGGAGAGACACCACCAGAGCTGATGGATTCCCTCAGTGTTATGCACCGGTTGAAGTGAGTCGTCTTCTAAAGATCGAATTGAAGGACTTGTAAGTATAGCGAAATGGAAGAAGACTATGACGACTTCCAATGTTATTGAACTAGTTAACTTTGCCTAGAAACCTGCAATAGTTCCACCAAGTAGAACACCGACCTTCTTGAGCAACAATAATACGCACACAACAAAAGCATAAATCCAAGGTAAAGGTGTATACGCATTTAATGAAGAAAATTTGCCGTCACGGACGTTCTGCATTTATAGATGTTGTCAATATGTCAATCCCTGCGTGCAAACTCAAAAACTGGTTGTGGGCCGCACTGATCTCATCCCGTAGACCTTCATGCAGTATGCACTCGGCGCGGTTGTGTCCTCCAGTCACGCACGGTATAGAAATCCATGGCATGAATACGTTTACTTTTCCACCGACTGAATGCGGGTACCTAACTCGTACTTTGCCATCTAATATCTATATGAGCCGGCGTTGCGATTTGCGGACATGTAACATGGCGGAATGTCCGTGACGGCGTTTTTGGGACACTTCGCATGCTCTTATAAGAATGGACATAAAACTGCAATAATATTTATGTATGAAATTGACTAAAAGCATGGATGGTCTACATTTTAGGACTTGTGTAATACAGATACGACATAATTTTGTATTGTATTTAAAAATGTGAAATACACGTAGTCACAGACGTTCCGCAAAAAGGGCAACATTTCACACATCCAAAGATTCACAAATGTCTGAAAGAATATATTCAACTTTCGTAGAGGAGTATATTATGGAAATAAAAAAAAAAGAATACTGGACTGTTTGTAATTCGAACAAGTATTATAATCATTATGACACATTCACTAAACTTTATACGAAAAAGAACACACTTGTTTAAGTGTATATGTATTGTTTAAAAAATCACAAAAATATAATTGTATTGATATGAAGTATTATATATGTCCACAAACCTCAACACTTCAGCGATACAATGGAAATGTCAAAATACATCCACCATGAATTGGGTTCAAACTATTATTATTATTATTATGTGCACTTTCGCGTGGCAGACGTGATGTAGTTCGCGTCTGTTTCGCTTGTGCTAGTTCTTTTGTAGAAATGGAATAAATAGATATACAAATAAATTAAAATATTTAAATGAATACATACATGTAAAATTAAAATGTCCATACGATAAAAAACTAAAAAATACTCGTTAAAAAGTCAGTAGAAATTGCACTAAAAAGTAATAAAAATGTAAATAAATAATTTAAAAAGGTCAATTCCATGGATTCATATGATGCTTTCATATTTTGAAATGACCAGCCCCAATTGTCGCCACTGTTCACGGTCGAGTGCGCGCAGAGCGTCGACGTCGGCACGGCAACGTAGCGTACGACCTATGCGTCGCAGGTCCGCGTTCAACGCTGTCGGCAGAGTCGTTCGCGGTCGACGCATGTATGTCGTGACACCTGTGTCCACGACGAAATAGTTGTCGATCGCTCGCTGAGCGGGTGCATCGGGTGGCATACGGAGCACGTGCCCGGGTAGACTCCATATTGCAGTTATGACAGCTTCGCTGATGGGACGGCATCGGCAACGGTGGTACAGTGCCTCTTTGGAAATGCGATGTGGCCAACAGATGCCGATGATCTGGCGTAGATGACGTCGGTGGTACGCATCCAGACGATCTAGTTCTGATTTCGTGAGTCCCCATGTACCCATGTTGTACGTCAGCACGGGCACAACGAAGGATGCGTGTAGCCGTAGCCACAGCTGTAGAGAGATCTGTGATTGCCTAAACCACAGTGTCCACAGCTTGCGAAAGGCGACGTTGGCCAGCTGCTTTCGGCGAGCGACGTCTTCGGCTTCACCGAGAAGCGATCCAAGCTTGCGTGTCAGACGCCACTCTTCCTGAATGCGGTCAGCGTGTCGGCTGATACTTGTTCGTTCTGTTTTCGACGCGTTGATCGTCAGCGACCACTCAGCCAAGCAAGCTGGCGCGATGCGCTCGATCTCGTCGAGGAACGAACGAGAAGAGGTGACGAAGTCCGTGTCGTCAGCGTACTCGACGTCCAGCGGTAGGGTGGCATCGGCTGGTGGACGTGTCGGGAGGCGCGAACGAAGGTCACGGACACAATGAATAACACGGGGCTGAGGCTGTCGCCTTGCGGCGTGCCGATCGATGTGGCGAATGAATGACAATCGTCTGTTGAGAGACGCGGCTCGAGCGACGTGGCGGCGAGTAGGAAGCGAATCATCCGCAGTTCCGACTAGCCGAGGAATGTTTGAAGCGTATCAAGCAGCTTGTCGCGACGTATGGTGTCGAAGACGCGACTCAGGTCGATGCCGAGAAATTCGATTGATACGTGCTGACGCTGCGCCTTAGCACAGAGCCAACGATACCCGAAGACTACGTCGGCCGTGCTGCGTCCGCGTCGGAATCCCGATTGCGACGGCGACAAGTAGACGTCAACTTTCGACGCGATCCTCGATAGAACGATGAGAGACAGTGTCTTTCGGTGTACTGATAGTGAAACTATCGGACGCACACTCGTTAATGGACCTATCGGTTTGCCCGGCTTCTGTATCAATACGAGCACACTTTTGCCTAGGTGGAGCGGTTCCTGTTTTTCCTGGCAATCGTGTCTGCTAGCAGGCCAGCCGTGCATTTGAAGAATTCGGCCGGTATGGTGTCTTGCCCACTGGCTCGGCAGCTGTTCAATTTCCCGATCGCTCGCTTGACTTCTTCGGTTGTGATTGGGACTGCCAGACGCGATGGTCTTCCGGTGAAAGCAGACGTTTCTTCTATGGCTTCGTCGCTGAACTGGCGACTGAAGTGTTCGGTGACCCGCGCGTTCAGCTCGGCTGTGTTACAGATAAAGCGTCCAGCGTCATCGTGGATCGTTAGCTTGACGGCAGGTTTCCTCGTCATCTCATGAACGGCACGAAACATTTTTGCGCCATCGTGGAGACGTTCAACTTCTGACGCTAGCCTGTCTTGTCTCGCTGAGGCGTTATCGCGAGTTTTTCGGCGCATAGCGTGCAAAATTGTGTTGCGCTGGCGCTTCAGTTCGCACCGGTGGATGGCGTTTGGAGTGTTCTGCAGCCATAGTTTAAATTTGCGTTGTTCCTCTGACATTGCCGCCATTTCAACACAGAGTGGGGCACCTCGTGTGGCCGCCGGGGCGGTCCGACCGATGGTCAGTTCCGCCGCCGACTTCAGAACATGTTCTACTCTGTTCCATCTCGAACTAGCTGACGTGTTCGACTTCCGATAGTGCTTCTGACACAACGTCACGACACCGTGCGCGGAAAGGATCGCTAGCTAACAACTCGACGTTGTAGCGAACGCATTTCACCGAGCGCAACTTCTCGATTCGACCCCAAACGTTGAACATTTGCCTGAGGTTGAGCTTTGTGAGGAGCAGACGGTGGTCGCTATCGAGTAAAGTGCCGGCGTATGATCGAGAGTCTGTCAAGAGCCTTTTGTGTATCTGTCGGCAGATGACAAAATCGATCACATTGTATATGGGTACAATGTGACCTGTCGTCACATCGCGGCGCTGTCCTTGCCATGTTGTTTTGTGACGAGCGGCGTGTTGGAATGCAGTGTTGCAGACAAACAGGCCGTGTACCTCGAGAAAGTCGGCGAGGGCTATGCCATTGATGTTTCGTCTGCCACGCGAGTGTTTTCCCATGAATTCCTCGTCGAACTTCTTGTAACCGAGCTTGCTGTTGAAATCACCTGCGATGTAAAATAGGGCATTCGACGAGTACCGGGACGTCAGACTTGCGAGTATGGCGAAGAACTCGTCTTGCTCGGCATTGTTGGTGTTAACGCGACGTCGGGCCGTATACGTTTATAATTGTTAGCAATGAGTTGTTGGTCAAGCGCAGTTGAATTACAGCGATTCTGTCACACACTGACCAATAGCGCACGATTCTTTCTTCCAAATGCATTGCGACAGAGAAGGCGAGACCGTAGCGTCGTGACTGTGACGGCAAGCCAAGGAGCCGATAGTTGCCTGACTCATCAAATCCGCCGGGGGATTTCGTCTCCTGCAGACAACAAATGTCGAAGTGTAGTCGACCGAGATCTTCGCTTAGCTGGTCTCGTTTCGTTGCTGACGAGAGTCCACGAACGTTGAACGAGCCGATAGTGAAACGGGAGGTTCAAACTATGGACCATGGAATGCAATCTCGTCCGTTTTTTGCAATTGGTGCAATGTTAAACAAACTCACCCATGTATAGGTTTTAAACCTTACCGAATGATAACAAAAAGGTTCATTAGAAAGAGGGGCCTAACTGGCATCAACAACCCAATAACTATGATCACCACAAATAAACTTTTCAAATTATAGATTTCTTTTCGAAAAACGGGAAATTTGTACTTTTTATCTCATGTAAAAAAATTAAACAACCAGATTTATATAAATGAAGTAAATATGATTTCCATGTATACGTCACCACCCTTAAGCGTAACCACCCTTTCTCCACAAAATGTTCCAAAATGATAGTCGATATGCGGGGTCTCTTGTTGGTGACCAATCATGTTCAGCGCGGTTAACGCCTGTTTTAAATGTTGAGGTGCAATAAATCCCCTCCCCTATAAAAGCCCAATCGAGCTGGTGCCAGGCAAGGCAGGCATACCAGTGATATACCGCGGACGGTTCACAACGGCCGGACTCGTACGTCTTCGCACCTATTAGGAGAACGCATGGAAGTCACCAGGTAGGAAGTTACAAACATGATTCAATGTAGTTTATATGTATGCATTAATGAATAGGCCCTATATTGATGTTTCGCTCATATCATTTCAGATTTATTTCCCAGAATTGGTGAGCTTCTATATAACGTAACTTAATACAATTCATCCCTTGCTTTATATATTCCCACCAACATGATCGATGTTCAACTCATCTGTTTCTCTCCGATCCCGCTTGATTTTCGTCATCATGATGATGGACAGTTATGGACTGGGTGCACGTCTTTTCCTCAAACCGACGTTATCGTAAAACTAATCCGACATCTTAGGACCACTATTACTCTTTCTTTCGTTCTGTGTACCTTGGTACATAGCTGCCACCATCCTGACATCCAATTCTGTCCATCATATTAGTACCATCGTTGCCGGCACCACATCTCTTAGACTTGTGTCGTTAGTAATCTAAATGTCCACACATATCAGTAGCAGTATTTCCTCACATGTCCACGTTTCTGCCATCTGTTTAAATACAAACATTCAATCGGTCATCCTTCTTCCTTTTCTAAATCCGCGTTATTCTTCGTCTTATTCCTATTTAACTCTCTTCCATATCTTTCAATCCAAAATACTTTCTAACAGCTTCGTAAAATGACGTTGAATTATGATGCCTCGATACTTCGCGCCAAATATATGTTTATACATTTGTTGTAAAAGATTCAGGATTATAAACATCCCAAACTTTGTTTTAAATAGTGAAACATTACCAAGACTTATAGTAGGTATCAGTAACAATGATATGGCGTATGCATAGGCAACAATTTATGCTTTGATTTGAAAATTAAATTCTATAGGTGTACTGAAATTGTAAATATATGTTGAAATATGTTTAAATAATAATGTACTTCCAACATAACTGAAATCTTGAGATGTTGCCCTGTGAGGTAAACTATTATTGCATGACTAACCCCTCCCTAGACATTACCCTAGTTGGTGGAATGACTTATTCCTTCTTTATTGTTTCCAGACTCGCTCTGGTCCAATATTATGGTTGCAGAGGTATGTTTATTGGCTTTGACATCATTGAGTGTCTTAATTAGCTTTCTCCCAGGAGTGTGGTTTTCATCCCTGGAGTGGCGTAGTGGATGAGATAATTATCCTAACAAATTGGGGGTGGGTATTTTGTTTCAGGGGTCAGCCTAAAGCTGGCCTACAACTAGGATTACAATTTTTGAATAGTTAAACATTAGTTTGGCTTTTGATTACAAAACTAGTTGTGTGTTACAAACAAAACGTCAGTAATTTAGGAATTTTTTATGAATGCAGTTCACCTTTTCTCTTTTCAAGTACAGTATATAATACTACACATATAGATCATCATCTTCTAGTAGTATGCCCTATCATGACAATACTCAAAAACAACATATCATTGAATTATAATAAACATAATGAGGTGTGTATGATTAATTTCCTCCTGTCCGCACCATAACTGTATGTGCATGTAAAATTAGTTCATAACAGGATACGTTAACAGAGGACATGTGTGTGTGTGTGTGGGGGGTGTGCGTGCGTGTGCGTATATATATATATATATTGGCATTTGGGACAATTTTATACGTATGTAGATTTTTTAGAATCCAACGTGTTGGTGGTCAAAAATTCCACATATGATATAGTATAGGGTCGTCATTAATCGTGTATATCGACGACAGACGGATATATTTTATTGCCTTCCCTGGCTTCTGATTACATGGGAGACAGGATCCCAAAGTACTGGGCCTAGTTTATCGTTGTTATTATTATCCTACAAGCTACCTGTTTATTTACGAATATTCCAGGTAGATAGAAAAACGAGGAGACTACCCTTGCCAAACAATTTTGATCACGTTGAAGTTTAATAAATGGGACCCAGGCTTTCAGAATCTGTCTTCAGAAATGACGTAGCTAAAGATAGTGTCAAGACTATAGACTTCCCAAATTGGGGGGAAATATTATATTCAGCCGGTTTTGGCAGTTCTATGTGTATGACATAGGCTCATAGATTATAATTTTAAGAAATAATTATTATAATATAGAAGCTATAGTTAAGTAGCGGTGGGATTATGAGAGCTACCCATTGGCTAGTTTGAAATGGTCAGTGCTCACAGCTTTAGGCTTGGATGTGAGGCTGAGCTGCATGGGCAATGAATGCCGTGGGCCCACTAATTCTGCTCATGCTTACTAATGGTATTTTAATGACCCATACACAGATCAAGCAACATACAGTCCACATTATGCAAAGGAACGTAGTCACACCCCTGGCTTGCGAGGATATTTCAACCACGCCTGCGAGTTTAACAAAGTTTGAAGTCAATCTGCCAACATGTAATGCAAATGTGTTCTTCTGTTACAGGACCAGACCGGCGGATCAAAATACCCAGTGAAAATATGTTTCGCGACACGGGGGACGTTTTGTAATCGTATTCAAAACGGAAAGACATTAAGGTAAATACAGATATATTATGTGCATAATTAAAAGTAATATACATGTTACAGTTATACGTTTTTCACTTTCAACGTATCTCAACAGTTAACGAATAACACATAAGTTAATCTTACATCATAAGTAGCCATAATATAGTTTTTGCTAAGTTTGCTAAGTTACTGCACGCGTTTATTAGGTAAAACGCTTATTTTTTATAGATCGTTTATTGCAAGTGTAATATATATATATATAATTTTCATTTTTTTTATTCTGAGTGAATATAGATACCTGTGTTAATTCCCAGTTCCCATTTAAATTTATGCTAGATTTTAATTGAAAGTTGACCAATAAATGCGAGCTAGGATAACAAACATTATTTATCTCGACCACAGGGTCAAGGAAATGCGTGAATCACACTTCCTGCCTGAGTGGTAAGATTCCCAGATGCCTGTTTACATTATTTGTACATATTTGTGATTTGCAGCGTGGCAGCGGACTTGTCAGAGTTGCTGGTGCACGACAGTTCAAGCAGCGAGAAAGAGGAGCTTGAGCATGAAGGACAAGGTCTTGCCAGAGCTGCTGGTGCACGACAGTTCAAGCAGCGAGAAAGAGGAGCTTGAGCATGAAGGACAAGGGAGGGGCTAGTGTAGGCCATTAGATCACAAACAATGCTTTCGTGCAGAATCATTGTTAAAATCAAACTTTCATTTGATTTTGCATCTTTGGCTAGTAAAGATAAAAATAGGGTGGCAATTTGTTTACGCAGGATATCTTTACCAAATTCCATATGGCCCCCACCATTCAAATTGTACTATTTTTTTATTTCCTACATGTCTATAATGATCTCTGGAACGGTTATCATTGACAATATCCATTTATATTAATACAGGTGTGTCTTAGATCTATGTGAGCGCTTGTGGAGATCCGCCATCTTTAATTTCAAAATGGCGGTGACACAAAAGGAGAATAAGGAGAATTACCTAATGGCATTTGATCTTATTTGACACATTACGCGTTTGCAAAATTACCGGTCGCTGGTTCCAGCTTGCGGAGTACTAAATGTATGGCACGCAGGTATGATATTTCGTCTTTTGCGTCGTTTTATTATAAAATTGATGAAATTAATTATTATTGAAACAAAGTTTATATGAAGTTGGGGGAAATTATGTATAGTATGTGGGGCATGTTGATTCAGTGGATTTTTATATTTAAGAGACGAATGGTCTCAGAATGCAACTTTAGAGATAACTATTCAGTGATGAGAGGTAATATCCATGCAACTATTTGCAAGCCTTTTCAAATGAAAGAACACTTTGAGGATACAAAGAACCACTGGTAAATGAAAAGTGTATACTGCGCATACTAATACAGTAAACGCTAGGTGATTATTTTTTACAACCGCCATTTTAAATACAAGATGGCGGCCCTCTACTACAATTCACATGTATCTAATTATACTAAGCATTAATATAAAAGGGCACTGTCAGTGGTAAGCGCTCCAGACACTGTAGCGTAAACATGTAAGGAATTATTTTAAATAATATTTTAATGGAAAATTAGCACAATTTGCATGGTGGGCGGCTATGTTGAATTTGGTAAAATTATCCTTATTGAGTTGAAAGGTTGTATTGGTAACTCAGAATACGACATATTTCCCACTGTAAGCTGCACAGTCTGCATTTCATTTCAAACAGTTAAATTACAACATACATATGACTGCCTTTTTCCCCGGGCAACGCCGAGTAACTCAGCTAGTTATAACGTAAATAGTCATTATCAAGTGTAAGTTTGCGATT